>JACXGK010001266.1:0-73654 GCA_016801125.1 Novumbra hubbsi | reverse complement strand
CAGGACAGCATACCTTACCAGACACCATGCAGGACAGCATACCTTACCAGACACCATGCAGGACAGCATACCTTACCAGACACCATGCAGGACAGCATACCTTACCAGACACCATGCAGGACAGCATACCTTACCAGACACCATGCAGGACAGCATACCTTACCAGACACCATGCAGGACAGCATACCTTACCAGACACTATGCAGGACAGCACTATGCATGATCTTACCGGATGCAGTGGTCTTCTTTTTAGACTTTTTCTCCTTGGCTTTTTTCAAACAGTTCTGCAGATCCTGCATCAGGTCCACCAAATCCTCTGGCGCCTTTAAGGTAGGCAAACAGGCATATGTAAGTGTGTGTTAAAACAACAAAGTAAAATTAGGGACAAAATGTATTTAAGTCCAAACTTAAGGCACAGCAGCTGCTTCAACAGGATCCAGTGGTTCATTTATAAAGTATGAGTCTGCGTGTAAACCTTGCCTGCAACCATTCCTTCACAAAACCTGGGATTTACCCATATGAATGTTTGCGTTTGTACATTTCCACAAGCCTTGAGCATGTATACAAACTGGCCTAAGTAGTGGAATAAGGAAACTGCTTGTCAAATGTAGGCTAGTTAATGAAGAAGTTTTAAATCTGTGAATTGTGAATTCATGCAATATTCATGCTACAGTATTTCATGTAGTTTCATCACATCTGTTCATTTATAATAACCATCCCAGTGAAGTAACTTGTACCTTACAGCCACATTTAAACCATCATTGAACAATTTATGCTCTGATTGTAGATTTGCCATGAACTGTATTTTAGAGTGTGAATTAATAGAGACAGAAGAGTTGTACTGCGGTCAAGAAAACATTTTCAGAGGCAAAGAAAGGTAACTGCTAATCCAGTGCCTTCCACCATCAGGGCATTTTTCTAGTGAACCTTAGCAATCTAGCGTCTCACACAAAATGAGTCATCTAAAAAAGGCCAACAACCATGAACTGTTTCATAAACTCTCCATACACTGTTTTAACAGAAGCTTTAGATCAATATAACAACAACAACCGTTTAAAAACTAGTAAGAAAAGCCTTCTGTTCTTGATTTTCAAGTGCCATTTGATGCATAAAATATACCTCTAAATTTCAATCCAAGTAATGTTTAGATTTTTTTGGTTGAGCTGTTGTATTATACGCTACAGCAATGTATTTTTATTATAGTGTTTCAAGGGATGATTTTGATCAAATGGTTAATTAAGGGAGTTTCAAAATGCACAATATTTTACAAGAACTGGGTGTGTGATTGGTATTAATTAACAGTGTTATGGTAGGTATTTAGCCCAGTTGGTGTTTAGGACAGTTTCTATGCAATATTGAATACAGGCCCCACGTACGTAACCTGGTTGCAAAATACAGTCTTTGTTGTGGTCCCCCAAAGGGCCAGGCAAACTAATAGAGGCAGCCACAAGGCATGCTAGCAACTCCTCCTGGGTCAGACAAGTGTATGCTAACGGATGTGGTAAATGAGGCCGGGCCATGACCGCAGGCGATCGAGGCAAGATTATTGGTAATTGAGGCATGGCCACAAATAAATAAAAGGGTAATAACAGCATGGACAGAATTCTTTCAATTTTGATAAATAGCTTACCTTGAAGAGATGAATGCCAACTAGCAGGAACAACTGTTGGAAAGCAGAGGTCTCTGGCGTCTTGTCTTTCTTGGATTTCTTCAATAGAGTCCTGACTGACGCCAGCATACTGGAGATAACATCATAACTGGTTCACACTTGGCTTACACTTGTCATGGCAAACCTTTAAACCCCCACACCTACATGTCTATGGTCAGTCAGTGTGCTCCGTACCTGTCCCAAGCCTTTCTCTGCTCAGCTGTGAAGGGCTGGACGCTCTGTGCGTAATGGGGCTGGTTGAGCAAGGAGTCAGCGAACTGCACCACAGAGAAGATCCACATAGAGCCGTCAGCCATCACTCCCTGGATGTGCCTCTGGTTCTGGGCAACCGCCTCAGGGGTGTCACTAAACAGAGGCAGATGGTTCATCTGTTGCAGGAGCCTGGAGGGTTGGGGGGAGTGAGGAGGGAGTGGGTTAGAGAAATGGCTTAAACCAGTGTGCAGACCAAGCCGAACCTTTATGCAAATTGCACACAAAAAACATTTAATGCAACAGACATGTATAAAACAGCAACCATGTTCTGACAACACCACACCTTGTGTTCAGTTACTAATGTGTAAAACAGCCTCATCTTACCCAAAGAAGGCGTTGATGACAATGGCTCTGGTGTTTTCATCCAGGGGCTCTGACAGTGTCGCTTCGGTCTCAGGTATGTCAGGGGTGGCCTTCTTAGCATTGAAGAATGCATGGAAACAAACAAACCTGGTACAACGTAGTACAAAACCCCAGGTTAGCTGATACATGACAGAATTTACATTTCCTTGAGAGAAAAAAAAGAAGCATTTAATGCTCTGAAGCATGAAATCAGCACAGGAGAGCAGCCAACCCTGAATGGCGTGAGCTTTTGCCAGCAGTGAGTTCTCACCTGGCAACATCCATCACCAATTTCTCATCTCTCTGCACCTGGTTGTTCTCTACGATGGACACGAGGCGTGGAATGATCCACTTTCTCAGGCGACAAATCAAATGTTCCCTCCTAGCGATAAAGACGGCAAACGTATTGGTAAATGTTAAGGAGCTGTAGTAGGTTAAAAGGCATTTTTACTTGGATTAGAATGTTACGCTATGGATGGACAAAATAAAAATTGGGCCCTTTGGCCACACCCCAGCTGAGGGTTTTTGTTGAAAGAAAGACGCAGCTAATTAAAACAACCTCATATGTGCTGTGTAAGATATGGTGATTTGAGGTGAATACAACATATCAAGCCAAAAGAGATTCACTAACGGGACTCCGCCCTCCCGGTTCTCCTTCTGCCTGCGGGTGCTGAAGTCCAAGCAGCTTTCCAGCTGAGGGTTGAGGAACATGTCCTTAAGCCAATCCACATAGCTCCGCAGCACGGAGGGCCTTAGATACTGCACCACCCTCCACATGGAGGTCACCACGGGGTAGCCCTGGTTGGTGAGCAGGGAGAAGCACGTCATCACCGCCAGCTGCTTGTCTGGTTCGTCACAGCCCTTCAGGAATTCACCCACATAAGTCTCCATCTCCGGGGCAAACCTAAAGCGGTCTACGAGCTGAGAGGGTGAGGCAAGTACAAAGTTGGGAGTGAATCAGTATGATTAAGTAAGCCCCTTCCTGCACACTTTGTGAAGAATAAAGATGACAGCCACATTACTATGCATTTTCTTTCAGTTAGTAATTCAACCAGACCAAGGGCCTCATATCAATACAGCAGATACTGTTACAATACAATACTATTGTGCCAATACTTTACTTATGTAGGGAGAGTGTGGGGCATCAGGTCAAGTAAAACCAAGTCATCCATAGTCTGACTATTTTACAGAATAAGAATGCAGCAAACTAAAAGCAATGATGTGCAAATCATTTAAACCCAATATTCAATAGAGAATAGTACAAAAACAATATATATATATATATTTTTTTTTATTGTTTCTTGAAAAATATATGCCCACTTCAAATTGAGTATTAATAACATTTCTCAACGTAAAGTGTAAAGTGTTTGGGGATCATATGTGCAACACATAAAATCTTTAAAAGATTGCGAGGACCCAGAGAAATCTCAGTACAAGGGACAAGGCTGAAACCCATATTGGCTGGATGTGATCTTCATGCCCTCAAAGGTCACAGCATTAAAAACAGACATGACTCTGTAGTGGAAATCACTGCAACTGCTCAGGAACTATTCCAAAAACCATGTCAAGTTAAAACTCAACCATGCAAAGAGGAAACCATACATAAACAAGATCCAGAAACGCAGCTGCCTTCACTGGGCCCGAGCTCTTAAGGAGGACTGTGGCAAAGTGGAAAACTGTCCTCTGGTCTCACAAACACACATTTGTTATTATATTTGGGAATCATGGTTGTTGCGTCCTGCCGACTAAAGAGATAGTCTAGCATCTAGATAATTATTAACAGTTCAAAAGCCAACATCCATGATGGTATGGGGTGCTTTAGAGACTAGCACATCTGTGAAGGTAACATTAAAATATGCTGCCCCTCAGACAATGTCATTTTTAGGGAAGGCCTAGTCAAGACAAACTGCATTCTGACATATTACAAGAGCATGGTGCCATAGTCAGAGTCTAAGTGATAAACTGGCATGCCTGCAGTCAATACCTGGAACCCATTTAAACATTTGCGTACTATGAAAAGGGAAAACATGAGACCACAAACTGTTAGCACCTTAAAGCGCGGTTGACACAAAATTGTCGAAATGCGCACCCGTTACATTTCTATTCTTATTACCGGATTGGTTAAAGATAGTCTGCTGCAAAGAATGACATGCCGTTTATGTATTTCTGCGAAGTAGAAGCCTTCCATATCTCGACCGAAATCTCGTAAGGCCGATAGACGCAATTTTGCGTCGAAAAGCGCACCGGTTACATTTCTATTCATATCTCTGGAATTATTAAATATAGTCGTATGTGTATTTCTGTAAAGCAGAAACGTTCCAAATCTCTACCACAAAAACACTATTTCATGATTGCATTAAAAAACTAGAACTTTTTTCAGGGGTTAATCTGATCTGATCAGAATTTAATCTAATCTTTGATTTTTGTATACAATTATTCATCACATTGATATAGGGACCCAACATTTACAATTTTGGTTGATATTTTACAGTTTTGGGAAAAAATAATGCAGATTTTTGGTATATTATGTTACATTTTCAAACAAACAATTTGTAGTGGCTTTGAACCCCTGGGGATGTCCAAATGTGAAATAAAAAGCCCTACCTGCTGGAGGATACTATGTGCTTCTCAATAAAAACAACTACATGTCTTCACACATTTTCACTAATATACTCATTAATATACTCAAGTCTTCTCAAACAATGTTATCTATTCATCCTTCTTCAAGTTAAGGGTTTTCAGAACCCACAATATAAAGGACATCATTCTACCACAAAGGATGACCTCCTGAGAGGTCAAAAGGTCAAGATAATACCTGGCGTATTTTGAAATCCCAATAAGGCCAATAAGCACAAATGGGAATACATTTCACTTTCAGCAATTGGTCTCCTCAGTTCGCAAACGCTAACAGAGCAGTGTTAAAAGATAAAGTGATGCAAAAGTCGTACACTACTACTCGTTGCGATTTCTTTTAAACACGTTACTGGCATCAAATTTAAAATGACCATGTGTTATCCAAAGGCTTCAACATTTGATATGTTGTCTTTGTACTATTTTCAATAACAAAAGACATTTAAGGCTGTAGTCATAGCTTTGTGGAGACGCTGACCTGAGCAGAGACTACGTGTTCTCCATAGGCTCTCATCACTTCCCCATTCAGAACCTGTTTGAGCTGGCCGAGGGTCAGCAAGGGCAGGGCACTGCCTAGCAGCCGGTAGCTCAGGTAACTAGAAGAGAGAGAAAACAGCCTGTTAGCACGCAGACAGACACTAGAACAGAGAGAAAACAGCCTGTTAGCACACCGACAGACTCTAGAACAGAGAGAAAACAGCCTGTAAGCACGCAGACAGACAGTAGAACAGAGAGAAAACAGCCTGTAAGCACACCAACAGACATTTTTCCACACAGGAAAAAAAAAAAAAACCATGTACCTGGGAAAATAAGTAACATTACAAGATAACATTCACAATTCCAGGTGCCACAGCAACAGAGACAGTTCAGGGTATGTGAGGGTAAGGGCAGAGTGGTTTAACCCCGGTGCTTACTGTGTGGGCCCTGGCTGGTCTTTCAGCATGCCGTTGATAATGGCCTCCCTCCAGAACAGCTCGAAGTTGCCTTCCCTCAGAGAGATCTGCAGCAGATCCAGAGCCACCGCAGGCAGCAGGCGGTCCTTCTTGACGGAGCGTGCCGCCATCTTCAGAACTTCCGTCAGCCTGTGGAAAAACAGGACACATGGGTTTGTTTTATCATCTAGTGTGTTTGTGGGAGAGTCACACTGAACATTAAATACAAATAAGTCTGAAAAAGGCTGCTCACTTGGGGATATTGTCCTCGGTAATGATAATGGAAGTGCCCAGCAGCTTCTTCAGCTTTTTGGGCTTGAGCACCTGGGGGAACTTCTGCATAGCCACCAGGAGGAGTTGAAGCTGCTCTGGGGTGTTGAAGGCAGATGACAGGTCTGTCTGCAGAGCTCCCAACAGAACCTCCTCAAACACCTCCTCTGATGTCTGGAAACACAAAGAATAATACACAGGTCTTAAAGATTGCTTCCATCCACAGGAACACACCGAGAAACCAAGTAGAAGTATGAAGTAGAGCTGGCAGGGTAAATCAATGTGAATTGAAATTGATATTCAGGGTGTCCCTAATGGGCTGGCAAAATGTCCTTTTTACGAGCATGGCACTGGCAATGCCAATGATTACATAAAACGTATTACGCATGATAAGACCCTTTGAAAAAGAAGAAATATATATAAATAAATAAATGTAATATTGCATTTACTATTATTTGTCTAATAAAAAAAAACCATGTCATTTAACATTAAAATCAATTACCTTTATTGTGGTAAAGAACCAATCTTTACCCCTGATTGTCAAAGAAATCACTTGAAGGTAACCTGCTTATGTTTGTACACACTTAATTCATTCCTGCATCTAAACAAAGAAAATTCTGAACTCACTCCAGTTCTGTTACAAAAAAAAAAAAACTGAGCTAGTAAAAGGAAATAAAGCCCAGCGATGCGCGTTTTTGATGAAGTACAGTAAACTCCCAAGAAGGAAGTTAGCTAATGGGCTCTTGTAAACTTCCTCCTCAGGTGGAAGGATCTAGCAGTACTGGTAGTGACAGGTGTTTTTTGACTCCTGTTTCACTAAAATAACTTGCACCTAGCTAGTATTAGCGAGATAAGCAGAACTTGGATTTGGATTTATGGAAATTACCTGAGCGTACCCAGTTGTCTGCAGTAATTAATGTTTGCAAAAATCGCTAAGATGTATAAACAAGAGCACAACAATCAGGCAAATGGAGCATTTGATTTAGCTACTTGCCCGCCAGTTACGTAATATTTCATAAATCAGTAGCAATCTAGTATAAATAAACTAACGCTTTGAGACGCAGTAGCCTGTGTAAACTTTCAATGAGACATTTTTGTGACTTAGATGGTGACTGAGTGCTCTATTAACTTTATAAGCCAATGTTTGTAGTTAAAATGAGCGCACGACAATCAGAATACTAGCCAGATGCCGAATGATCTCAAACTGTGCTGCAAATCTCGAATAATAGTTAGATACATTTGAGACAGAGAACATGCCTGGTTAAACTTGGCAGCCAGCATTTGCATATTATTTTCACTAGAGGAGTAGCCTTTTGGACTTGGACTGTATAAGTAAACTATTCTGGATAGGCATCCAAGTCAAGTTTATTTGGATAAAAGTGTATTAACTGTCCAGGACATGGACATCTGTAAAATATCCAAAAGAGGTGACATACATTTTTTGGATGGATTATTATCAGAATATTTTATTGCAATAATGACACAGCATAGCAACTTTGCTGACTGTGTGAGCAAAGTTTTTAGTGACATTATTCTCAGCTAGAAGGGAAAATGTTAAGAACTGCATGGAATTTGCTTTAAGGCCAGACAATACAGGTAAATAGGGTAATTTTCATTTTCGTATTACAAGTTTTCTGAATATTTTATTGAAATATGCTAATCATATGCAAATGAGGTGTGATTTTATTAAATTTGCATACATTTCCAGAACAGAAATTTAAACATTGGATAAAGCTAGGTTAAATTATTTTAGTATTGTCCACTCGAAAGGAAAAGTCTGTAGCCTACTGTAAACGTATAACCGACCACATAATAATAATAATACAAAATTAATAAAATGTAACTTAATTAATCTGTAACACAAATAGATTAAGGCTACAGTGGAGCCTTAGGTAATATAGCCTGCGGAGGAATTGAAACAACAATGCCACCCTTCATTAGTTTCAGATGTTATCCATAAAGCCAGAAAGAGAGATGCATTTCTTGTTCCCCCACAGCTTTACATTTTGTTGATCTCAACCCCGTTTTCATTCCTGTCACTCTTTTTTCATGTCTCTTATAGAAATCCCCAAACTTGTCCTATTTTCTTGAGAGTAGCATACCCCAACCCTAAATCGTGCACTAAGAGCACCATTGGCACATTCACATCAAACACGATGTCGTTCTTGGTTCCTTCTTGAAGACGCATAGTACTTTTGCGGTAACCATCTCTTTGGCACAGATTGCATCCTATGAGATAACTGGTACAGAACCCATAATTCTGCGGATTGGTGTACATTTTAATCACTGTCTCTGCGCAATTGGGACAAATTAACCCACTAACAAATCAATTTTAACACACTACATATCAGCAGCTGCTGTGTGGAGCGTTGGTCACCCTTGCTATCGAACTCCTGTTTTCCAAATTACTGTTTACTTAATGGTGGAATTTGTGAAGTAGTTTATAATGTGCTTCATTAGTTGGTCTTCCCTTGTGTATTCTTTGTGTACAATTGTTGTCATCTTTTCTGGGAAGGTTTTATCCGCACTTCTTTTGGCATTTTAGATTTAAAGGTCCCGCAGGAAGCTAAACCAGGAAGTGTCAGTGCACGTCACATGATGCATTTGAATGAATCATGTTGTCAGAAATCAACACCAGCTAATGAGATTTTGTGGTTAGGTCTGAACCACCCTTAGTTCTTTTACGATTGGTTATAATGAGCATGTTTGGATACGATAACATTGTGCAGGAGAAAGACTGCTTTAACATGATACCATTGGTGACATAGTGCGGACAACGGTCGCGGTGCTGTTTGTTGCGTTAGAATGCTAATTTCTGTTGAATCTGGGAGAAATCTTCAGACGCAAGTTGACAAAACATAGTAAAATAAATACCTAAATGTGTATTTTGGACGTTTTCTTTCTACTAGTTTGAAAATAGACATGTTATGGAAGCAAAATATGCAAAAATCTCAAAATTGACCAGTACATGAAAAAGCTATGTTTTTTCCTGCCGTGTCTGGCCTTAAAATGCAAACAGTTTTTTTCCGTTTTTTGGGAGAATCACTGCCCTTGAGTCAAAGCAAATGAACATTGGTCTAAAGAGAATATCTTCAAAATGTACCCAAATGGAAATGATTGTGTCAACCCCTGGTAGGGCATAATCATATAGGCCCAGAAATACCCATCTGGCTACAGCCTAAAACGAACTTAAAGTAGGTATGATGCACAGAAGTTTCTGATAGCAAGACCAGAAATGTGCTTAGTATCAAAAACAAGCAAAAAGGACATTGCCTTTAGGCCATGATTCAGCATTCTGACAACTCACCTCAGACAGGATATCCACCATGGTCTTTCTAGGCAGGTCCCGCAGGTGTTCTCTGTGCTGCGAGAGGCTCTGTAAAAGCTGTACACACTCCAGCACCACTTGAGGCTCCTGTCACACACACAGTAAAGAAACAATAGGGAGGACATATATATATATATAGGGGAATTTCGGTGTTTCACATATCCACATAATGAATTCACCAAGGAATCAATTTAGTAACCACAGTATTATAGAAGTAACATTTTAACAATCAATAAGCTGTAAAAATACTCATAAGCAAAGAATATATTGAACTACGGGTATTGATAAATAATGCTAATCAATATCTATTCACATAGTCAAGTATGCACTGAATAATAATACAAGCACTGGGACACAGAGAACACTGAGGTAATGTCAAAAGTTACCAGTTGACACCATGACCCATGTCTCTGGTCAAGCTCTGGGTCTCTGGGTGTGCGATTAACTGATATCTTATCTGCCTGTTGTAACTCTTCTTAGACTGTTGGGGGCGCATGGGTTGCGTTGTCTCCTGAGATAACCAGGCCAACACAGTTTCATTAAGTGTTAAGGGGGGGCAATAATTAGTAACCCCAGGAGGAAGGGCCGCCAATAGCTTGTCATGAGTGGGAGGGTCTGTTGAATGGGACACGACAGGACATGGTAGAAATGTTTGTGTTTGAAAGTTGTACGTTGGTCTTTTCTGCAGAAACGTCCCGGCTTTATGATGACGTTCATTAAAGTCCATTTGATTCCACTACCTTCGAAGTTCTTGCATCCTTTTGAGTCGGGAACCAAAGTATATTCCACGAAACATATACTCCATGAAAGTAAAACTGTACGAGTCATAATCCCCATAAAACCTTGTGGCATAACGGTTTCCTGGTTCTTCCAACATACACATTTGTTCCATAGAGAAGTTTTAGATCCACTTCAAATATGGTCTGCGTTTCCTGTCATCTTATGCCAGCTCGCCATTTCCATATTCAAGGAAACATCTATAGTACAGGTTGAATTTTATCAATATTCATTAGCAAAAGATGTGTAAAACTAATAGAAGCACATGCCGACCAGTGTCACAAAACAAAAGCCTTTTTTGAAGCAATTCTAAAATTCCTTATGGAATAAATTAATGGCAAAGACAAACAGAATCCATATCGCATTTTGCCAGTAGGCATTATGGAGATTATGACCCATTACCACATATTTCAGCCTATTCTGTTGGGGAAATAAAGCACACAACTAGTATATTACTAGTATACTACTCTATTGCATTGACATGATTCATTGTCCTCTTCTCTTGCATACTTCACAAAACGTATTGGATTGCACTCTGACTGAGGGGATCTGATTTTTTCATCCCATTCAGTAAATAAAGGAAATACAACAGGTATTCTCCTTGGTTGTCTTTCTTACCTTGGGAAGGCGAGATGACTGAGACAGGGCAAGAACCCCAAATAAGTTTCCAAAAGCAGCATTTCTGATGAGTTTCTGTCAACATGATCATAAATGTTATCATACAACAACAACATATGACATATTATACCAAGTGAAATTACTAGTAAATGCTGACCATAATAAACAGCATGCACCTTTAGTCAGATCACATCCACCTTTAGCTCACCTTCTTCACTGTAGCCAAGTTGTGCTTGTCCTTGATTTGATCAAAGGCAGTTCGCAGAGGTACCTCTTCAAACACACTCAGGACCTAAAAAAACAAGATAGTCACATCCTCTCACATGTTTTGTAGTAAAAGATGTTGGTAAGCCAATAGAGCTATCAACTTTACCTGTCCCAACGCCAAACTGAAGCCAGGCCGGGAAGCCTCTCTGTTGTGTGCCAAGCCATCTACCAGTCTCTTCAGGGTATATTTCAGTTCATCGGGCTAAAAAGGAAACGTGAAGAAAACACGTTACTAGGTGTAAAACGATTAAAGAGGCATTTCAGCAAGTTGGGCTAGGCTATATGTCGTTTATCTTCGCCCACAACTAAGGAAGATCCCATGCAGGTCATTGCTTTACAGTTATAAAGTACCAACGTTTTAAAGCTGTGTAAGTGGCATACACTCTGGATCAGTAAAAATGGTCGCGGTGTAGGTACAAATCTGCTCCCCCTAAACAATGCAGTCACTAAAATCTAAACTGGACCTTTTTACAGTTCAACACCCACCAATATGCACGTGGCAATGTGCCTAGCTATTTTATCAACTGGCCATGTTAGCTGTATAGCTAACTAGCAATAAACCGCAGACACAAACAAACAACCTTTTCACTCTTTTTAAGATATTGTATGAGATTTTCAATAGCCTTCAGCCGTATCTCCTGTTCAGGCTTGGCGATATCCCAGAAGAAGTCCAGAAACACTCGGTTCTTTTTGAGGATACCCTGGGCATCTGTGATTTTCGCTCGAACTGGTTCACTATCCATCTCCCCCATGTTTGCCATGCCGTGACGGTAATAAGACGGATGTAGGGGGTGAACTCCAGCAGATCAACGAAGTACTTCTGGGTCATAAGATTTAAAAATGGGGACTTCGGTATATGAATAGTTATTTAAGTAATCCGTAAAGAGTCACCACAAACCAAATATGTCGACATTTTCACATAATAGCCTGGCGAAAATGTTGTGTCCTGGGAAAACATCGTTTGTGTCCTGAGACCCAACACAGGACACAAACTAATTCGGGGTTGTTTATTCTGCATGAGTTCATATATAAATAGAGTAATACTTGATTGGAATTATCACAAAGGGATTCAATTGAACACTATAAGTTATTGCATATAAAAATGCATGTAAATACTCTACAGGTGTAATACAAAAAATATTATGTTTAGAAAATTGAGGTGCATCACAAGAAACGGTAATGGTTCTGTTTGCAAAAATAAAAAATTCAAACAAACACAGGTTACTGACATAAAAAAACAAGAATCAGTTAGGAAGGATAAGGAGAGAGCGGTCTGTGCCCACCATCTGCAAAACCCTTCCCTTTTAGGGGGTTGTCATGCAGTTGCCTCTCCAGTGCACCTGTTATTACTTTCATTTGCAGCAAAACAGGTGACATCAATACACAACTGCTTATGCTTCCTATCTGGGCAGATTGATATCCCTGATGTTTAATTGACTTTATGTGATACTGTGATGATTACATGTTCCCTTATTTTTTTAAGCAGTGTATTACATGTTCCTGTGATAGTTACATAAAAATATTTGTTATCAAACAAATCAGCGTTAGACCCACCAAAGATGGCGACCGCAGTCAGAAAAAAGCCCACAGAGACCGTGGCAGGGTTACTGCTCGCCTAAGAGCAGCAACAGGATGGTCCCTCCCACATGGTCTCAGAATACCTCCATGGACTCTTTTTACAAGCCTGTAAAAAGGCTCCACTGGATGCATAGTACCCTGTACCTCAATAACTCTATAGGCAGTAGGGTTGTTTCTACCAAACGTAAACCAACTGGTCGACATGAATGGGGGGACAATAAACTGTCTTTGTAAAGCTCCACCCTTTTGAATGCTCATGCATGGTGGACAACCAACCAGTCACGCTTCATATATAGGACCTGGTTTGGGCCTAACAATGCATCCACCAGCAGGTGTGGACGGACACCCATAAGCAGGTAGCAGATTGAGTATCCAGTAGTGGAATGGTGCATCATATTGTAGGCGTACACCAACTCAAGTAAACACAGGTTGCTCAGGTCAACACCACTTCTTGTCAGGGGGCAATGTGTGCAGGAGATCATGGAGCGTTCTATTGAAACTTTCACATTGGGCGTTCCCCTCAGGGTGATAGGGGGTGGTGCAGATTTTCTTCACAGCCTACACAATCGCTCAGGTACCCCATACTTCATTAACCACTCTCTGAGCATGAGCATCAAAATACAGATTTCAAATACAAAATAACCCTGATATAGAGCATCAAAGCTATATTTTGCACCCGTGTTATAATCAGTCTTCCCCTTATTTAAAGTAAAATCCCGAACTGCGCTACTCAGCTCCTTAATCACTGTACTCTGCTTGGCCATTGCTCTTAAAACTTCTTCCAATGAAACGGATAGTTTCTCCTGTACATTCACGGCAGAACACTGAGAATCCCTCCTCATCTTGTCACACACAACCTTCCTGTTCTTGGAAAACGTAGGAGGAAGTCCCTCTAGGGACATTGTCCCTCTAGGGACAATGGTGATGATGAAACAGACTAGCCTAAGGCCTCTTTCCGTAGTTCCTTTTTTAGAGCTGGATCAACAAAACTCTCCACGAACTGGTTTAAACATGATAAAGTTTTAGCAACTCGACCCTAGCCGTTTTACCACATGCGTTCCCACACTTCCGCTTAAGCTGATCCCCTCAATAGAGAAAGTATGAAATCTTTCTTTTCATCAGTAATCGACATACATCTTCTACCTCCTGAACTTCTCCCCAGGCAGGCCTCACTGTCCTTTTTTGTCGGTTGTCAGATCACTCCGGTCCTGCAGTAATCTTCACCACTAACAATTCTGCATTTCATTACCAAACTCAACCATCAGAACCCCACTCCTGGTACCAACATTTTAAACCCAGCTCTGGACACAAACAGGCTAGTTTTTTCTGTGTAATTTACTTGTTTGGAATGATCACAAAGTTACATTAAATTGACCACAATAGATTATTATTTAATCAGAACTCAAATACTGTGCAGGTGTAATACAAAGAGTATTCACAAGAATGAATAAATCACAAGAAACGTTAGTGGTTCTGTTTGCTTAAGAAAACAATTCAAACAAACAGTTTACTGTTTAAATAATAACCGAATACGAAAGACCATACTCACAAGCCCTGTCCCGCATGTAATGCTGTCCGTGTGTAATAAACACACATGGAACCGCCACAGTTTTGTACATCACTAACAACAGTACTAAAGGAAATAACAATAACATGTTTGAATGTACAACTCCACGTGACACACTTGAAAATTGCTCCACACAATGAATTAAACGTGCTTCAAAGAATGTGCTACCATACTGTTAAGTGCCTTAACTTGACAACTTCCTCACATAAGTTCTAATCTAGATAAATACTTTTGTTGTTGTTTAGGGTTCCATTCGTCGATTTTAAACTCTACAGTTGGATGCGATTATACACAATGTCAAGGAACCAACAAAGACCAGAGTACAAAATGATTCAACTAATTGTAAAGTAAATGTTTAATAAGCAAACTGATTTAGATATCTTCATATACTGATCAACCTAACACAAGGCTTCCATTTAAAACACAATATTGTTTTCATTACCTCACATAGCTTTTTATTGTTAGTGTCCTAAGCTTTACTGAAGTTGCTCCTGCTGACTTTTAATAGCCACTTCTTTCTTCTCACTTTCAGTTGGGAAGCCATACATTCTGACTCCCTTTTGGAGCGTGCTGTACATCCCCATGCAGCACACCCAACCATGATGTAAATGCTAACAACAAGGACAAGACAGAACGCAAGTCTTACAGATGTATTCATGAAACTCATTACTTATTTGCAGGTTACATTTAATGACAACATTTGAAAAGTATGAAGAGATCACTAAAACAGAGTACAACTTTCATATTGGAGATGTTACTAGCAAGCAAGCCGACTAGCTACCAGGCCGACTAGCTAGCAAGCCGACTAATATCATATTTTAGTTAGTTTACTGTAATTCATGATTTATAAAAAAAACTGTCCCAAAAGTCGGACTACATTTTTAGCTACCGATACGAATATTTTTTTGTTAAGTACTTACCTTAAAACTGTTTTTGTGGAGCTCTGTAATCGCTTCGGTGAGTTTTTACCATTCATTGGAATTGCCCGCTCGGCTATGTTTTGGAACTATTTCGAGACACATGAACCAAATTACCATATAGCTTTCCTACCCTCAGTTGACGCAACGGTTTCTCTCTACGGCTCTCACTTATTATAAACAAAACCTGTGTAGTTTTTTGTCTCAGGTTTCGAAAACCAAGTTCAATACCAACAGCTTTAAATGAGCTGAGTCACTTTTTGGCAAGTTAGCCTAGCTGGTATCAACCATAGAAATGACTCGCTTGTTAACATTGAAAGTTACGTCTCAATTTAAGACCCGCCTTCATAAGAGATCTGACAGATTATCATCTTGGAATTTAGTCCCTGAAAGAACGTGATGACTTGAAAATGGAAATGCCATTAACCGGGGATGCTGTTTTGCTTATTGCATTTGAATATTGTCCATTGCACAGCACATTCGAGTCTTTGAAAATGAGATGTAAAATACTGTTCATTTCCATTTTCTAAGTTCTAAATAGTTAGAAACTGCATTGTCATTTTAGATTAATGAGAGATAGTGAGTTAGCTGTGTGACATTTGTTTGAAGTTTGCCTGGATATTAGAAACCCGTTTTAAAGTGCTTGTTCCAAAGCGCAGTGTGTATTCTACGAAGGGAGTTCACCCTACTCAGATTTAACTCGGGGTTATCAAAGAAACTCTGGATTGACAAACTCTGATTTCTTACATTGGTGTTAAACAGTACTTCGACGGTGAGTAAGATGTTTGTCACTAGCACACAATAGACGAAGGTCTATAATGGAGGGGGTGGAGGGGGCAGTCAGTCAAGCTCAATGTCCACCCTTTATGTACAGGATAATGTTATAAATTTCTTTTTATTGCCCAGTTTAAAATATATGTATGTATTTTACACGCCTGTTTTTTGTACAATTAAGGGGGAAACTATTGATCTGCTCCAGCATGCCTCTTGTCTGGCTCTCAGGTAGAGAGAGGAAAGAGTGGAAATCATAGAGGAGTTCTGTGGATTCATCAATGCTGATGTCTTGACACAATTGAACAGCTTTTCTCTTTATTTTTTGCACAGAATGACTTGGGTGAGGATGTCAGACACATACAGGTTGATCCATTTCATCATTTGTACAGTAGTTTCATGTCTATTTCACAATGACTAACATAGCTAATACTAGGCTATGTATGGCAAGTTGTCATGAGCTGATATTTCCAGTCATACATCTATTGAATGAGAATGAACCTTCAAGATAACAATTGGCAACAGTTGGCAATTGCATTATAGTCAGAGAAGCTAAATCAACCACTCTAACCCCACCCATGGCTATTGTCTCTCAAGTCTCACACAGAACCCAAAAGCTAACTTTTTGTTATTTAAAGAATCACTCATAATGACAATATGTAACGCTAATGATGCTGAATCTAGTATGTCATGTTTGTTCTCACAATGTGTTTTGCTTTACAGGCTGGATCTGACAATGTGCAGTCCCTCGAGCTTAAGCATAAGCGTATGCTTGAGCACGACTGCCAGAAAAAAAGTCTTGAAATAAAAAAACTTAAACTAGAAATAGAAAAGATGGAATATGACAACAAGGTATTGCTATACATTGACCATCCTTTGATCAATGTCTCTACCATCTGCAACATTTTTCTCCTAAGATTCTGGGAAAAGGAGAATGCCATATGAATAAATGCATAAATCATAAGAATAATTTGATGTGCCTTGTTATTGATGAAAAAACTGATTTGTGGTGGCGTCTCTGACAGCTCCTCCTTTGGGGTGATTCAACGTCATCGGGGACACTGTATCACGTGGCATCGGCTGCTGGCATGCTGCTCTTTCGTTTCTAATGGTGCCAATGTTATGGAGCACCACACATGCCCGCTCCGGACGCACCCGCAAGCCTTGCAGACCTGCATGATTTGAGGACCACACATTTCATCTCTATTTTGACCCTTGTGTTGCTGTGAGAGACATTATATTTAATTTGTTCCCTTGTTTGGGGGTTGTGAGTGGAGGTCATCGGGTAACGCAGACATGGGTACCCTCTGTCACTAAGCAGCAGGACATCAAAATGCCCTTTGGCAGATAGAAAGAAATTGTCACAGAACAGGATGATGTGGGAAATATAGGTTTGTGGTTGTCTTACCTTGTTCTAATCTTTGATTAAGAGAAGGTTTCTGAAAAATGGGTGAATCATGCACTGACTCAGGCCACCTGGCCCACAGAATAGTCACTGTTAATAGTGATCACATGTCATCTAACAAAGGATTTCAGGACATTTTAACATACTGACATTGTAAGCAAATTGCCCCCTAATGTGCTGAACACCTCTCCTTGTCTTGAATATACATAGAAGTTTTCAAGATTAAATAATGTAGGCTAGACTACATGTCAGATTAATACAATATGAACAAATATTTGAACATTTGTGAAATTACTTTATAATCACAATGTTCTCCCAGGGTGTAGACACAACAAACGCACACAGCAGTTTAATGAGAGCAAGTAACACCTTGCGAAATGAAAGGCAAATGGAATTCTTGCTCAGATGTTGAGCAAAAAGTTGACTATCAAGGCACTGTCTGTTCAACCGTGAGGGGCATTATCTCTACCTGAGAGTCAGACAAGAGGCATGCTGGAGCAGAACAGTAGTATCCCCCTCAACTGTACATAACACAGGCATGATAACTACCTACATATATTTTAAACATGGCAATAAAAGAAACGATATGACATTTTCCTGTACATAAAGGGTGGACATTGGGCTTCCACCAGGCTCAGAACTGCCTGCCCCCTCGACCCCCTTAATTATGGGCCTTCCTGTATTGTGCGCTAGTGCCAACTCCTCTGCCTGTGTAAATGTAGCAGGAGAAGACCCTCCTCCAGTTTTCACGGTTTCAGCTTTTTATGTTTGCTGTGAACATATGATAAGGCTATTATAAATGTAGGCTACATACCACATCTGTACTGTGTATTACTGATGAGAACTATTAACACACATAAAACTACAGCCTAGGTGCTTTAG
Organism: Novumbra hubbsi; assembly: GCA_016801125.1. Taxonomy (NCBI): domain Eukaryota; kingdom Metazoa; phylum Chordata; class Actinopteri; order Esociformes; family Umbridae; genus Novumbra; species Novumbra hubbsi. The sequence goes on along the minus strand of JACXGK010001266.1, from coordinate 55,448 downwards.
GGAGTAGATCTTAATTCACTATCAGTAATGGGTCACTTTCAGAGATGCAGCCCATGTGTAGGCTATTATTTAATTATACTACTTACAGGAAATGATATTAGTTTTCACATATTTAGATTGACATGAAATGACATGCAAAAACAGTCAATCATATTTCACATAAAAGTAGAGTCCGTAGGACAACATAGAGAATATATTACAAGAACAATTATACAAATTTACTCAGTCGTCAATGTGCTGCAACAAGCCTCCCTGGCTTTGTCGTCCGTCACGGTGTTCGACTTTTCTTTGAACTCCTCATATCCTGTCATTATCAAGGTGCATTCTTCTCTTGAAAAATACGGAGTTCGAGCCATTACGCAAACACTGACCATGCGTTGCGGTACTTGACCCTGTTCTTCGAACGCTCATAAACTCCAATTAAGTTAACGCCGAGTCAGCTAACAAACATCTTACTCACCGTCGTAGTACCGTTTAACACCAATGTACAAAATCAGAGTTTGTCAACCCCGAGTTTCTTTGATAACCCTGAGTTTAATATGAGTAGGTTTAACTCCCTTCGTAGTATACCCCTCTAGAGCAGAGGTTCCCAAACGTGTTCCCTCGGGCCCCCCATACACATTTCGCGCTCTCAGGTTCTGCCTCCTCTAGCCTCGGTGTGTCATTGTTAGATTTCGGTTAATCTGTGTTTCGGCTCCAGTTATTTTAGGCGTAGAATCAACGATTACATTTTTACGAATCAGCCAACGATCTATCTTACTTTCTACACTCTGAAAAGTTTTGCTACCTCAGCTGCTGGTTGAAACAGCATAGGGTCCACGACCTATATCAGCTTTTAAAACGGTTTCGCCCCCTAGTGGCAATTAAGGCAAAATAAAAAAATTGGCAGGATAATTAACCAGAATAACCAAACATAATTTTCCCTCTCAGCTTTTCACTCGCGCCCCCCCCAATGGTAACGTCGCGCCCCCCCAGATCATATCTGTTATTTGTTATCTGCAAATTGCTCATCTACCAAACAATACTTGTTTTGTCCAAGTACTCATACCCTTAGGCTGAATAATCATTGCAGTCTTGTACCGAATCAATGACCTTGTACTTTTGTAGGTATGTCTAACTTCTGTCCATTTAAGCAACATATACATTTGGACAAATTTGCAAAATAACATAATATTTTATGGTTGCACTTTTCTTTCACGCTTTTTGTGGTCATCATTAACTCAAACTCTCTCACAGAATATTAGAGAATGCTGATTAGTCCGCCCATAACTTGGACAAAGGTGAAACAAAAATTGTGCTTGGGATGGTTGTACGAAGAAATCTTAGCCTGCTAACTGAATAAAAATACAAGTTAAAAAGTGCTTTTGAAACAAGTCACACTATTACCAATCAAGAAATTGCTTTGATGTAAAACATACATCATAATGAGAATGAACAACATTCCATAATCTAATCTTGAAGTAACGAAATAATGAATTTGCTTTTATGCATTATTGTCAATAAAAAGTCTCAGGTTTTGCAATATTACAAAGATGGCAAAAGCCACTCTTGAAATATATTTAACATGTTCATCAAAAGAGAGATCAGGGACTAGGGCAATGCCAAGGATTCTCACAGTTATTTTGGGTAAATTCATTGTAAGATCTGACAACATACCTAAAACCAGTATTCAGTTTAATATAAAAATTATTCCATATGTCTTTAACTCAATCTTCCAGGGTAGGTCATTCAGAGGTTTATTTGGGATAGGGTCCAGCTGACAGCTGGTGCTTAGGAGCTCAACTATTCTAGTTTATGTGGCGAGTGATTAAAAAGTTCAAGTGTCCCCATTGATTCCAGGTCAGGGCATTTCTGGGCAATTTCTGAACACTGTGCTGATTTAAGTCTATAATTTGTTTTTTAGTGATTATGATGATCTTTTAATTAAAGAAGTTCATCATTGCAAAGGTAAAATGTTGCTTTTTCATAATCTTTTGCAACTGTATCAAAAATACATTTTGGTTTATTTTTGTTAGGCTCAATCAGATTAGAAAAATAGGAAACTATTGTGAGCTTTTGGGACTTTCTGGTATTTCACTGTGGTCTCTTAAATCACACATCAGGTCTTGATTAACTAAACCGTTAAAGATATCTTTACCGTACATTGTGTATTTCATTGAAAAAAAAATGACTTAACAATGTTCAATTGGAACCGGAATCACCAATCTAAGTTAACAATTTAATCACAGGTTTTTCAAACCGGCTTAAATACTATCACGACAACTACTAATGTGACTCCGTAGTGTGTTTGGCCCCCAAGTGCCTGTATGCACTCCAGACAACGGCTGGGCACGCCCCTGCTGGCAGATGGTGTCCATGGGGATCTCCTCCCAGACCTGGATCAGGGCATCAATGAACTCCTGGACAGTCTGTGGCGCTACTTGGCCATGTTGGATGCACTGATACATAATGTCCCTGAGGTTCTCTATTGGATTCAGGTCTGGGGAACGTGATGGTCAGTCAATGGCATACATGCCTTCGTCATCCAGGAACTGCCAACACACTCTGGCCACATTAGGCTTGGCATTGTCCTGCACCAGGTAGAACCCAATCATATGACTCCCCAGACCATCACTGACCCACTGCCAAACCAGTCAAGCTGGATGATGTTGCAGACAGCATAACATTCCATAATCCCCAGACTGATCACGTCTGTCACATGCTCAGTGTGACTCTGAAAAGAGAACATGGCCCCAGTGGCAGACCTGCCCATTCTGCTGTTCTCTGGCCAATGCCAATCGAGCTGCACGGTGCCGGGCTAGAGACCGTTGGCCCCTCATGGAGTCTGTTCCTGACCGTTTGGTCAGAAACATGCACACCAGTAGTACGCTGGAGGTCATTTTATAGAGCTCTGGCAGTGCTCCTCCTGTTCCTCCTCGCACAAAAGGGAAGATATCCGTCCTGCTGCTAGGTTGATGCCCTTCTACATCCCTGTCCAGCTCTACTCGTGTACCGGCCTGTCTCCTGGTATCTCCTCCCTGCTCTTGAGGATGTACCGGGAGACACAGACAAACCTGTGCCATCCTGAAGGAGCTGGACAACCTGAAGGGGCTGCAGGTACCCCTGATGCTACCGTAGTGACAAGGACACTATCAACACTAGAGAAGATTGTCTGTGACATACCGCCTGCAAAACCATTTCCTTTGAAATAATTTTGCCTCTCCAGTGCACCTGTTGTCACTTTCATTTGAATCAAAACAGGTTGACAATCGCTTATGCTTCCTAACTAGTCAGATTGATATCCCTGAAGTTTAATTTGAGTACTTCCAACTTTGTGGAGTGCCATTTCAGTGCTGTAGTTTGTCTTTCATAGGTATAAAACAGGGTTAAGTTTAGATCCTCGATTTAAGATTTTTAACAGATTAATTTACTCTGCCATCTTTATGCGGCCTAAAGGCGGGAGTCTCTACAATAGGAAGCCTCAACTAGGCAGGTAACTAATGTGAGTGCATTCACTTTTAATGAAATCCAGTAGTCAGGAGAGCAGTTACAAACAGATTTATTTATCACTAAATACGTTTAACATATTGCACATCAATATTGCAGTATAGACCATAATTTGATTCAACGTAAATGCTTAAATCAACTTAATGAATGCAAAATCTACATTTATTGTAGTCTTTTTAGCCACAATACAGCACATACAATGTGAGGACCAGAGAATTATTAACAGGATTCAGATGATAATTACATACTAAGACCAGTAGAGAAAAGCACTGAAAGAGTTCACACTTACCAAGAAGTAAATTAAAAAGGTAAAAAGAACTTGCATCTGAACACCCTGAGCATATCTCTGTCTTAAACAGACACTAAACGGCATGCTTTCTTGTACTTTATAGATCAAGCACAGTGCAGGGCTTTAGAGGTGGTCGACTCCACTCTTTGTCCACCCCACTGATCGGGACGGATGTGGTAAGGAGTTCAGTTAGAAACAGGAAGCTTTTTCTGCTCTACCCCTTCACAGTTCAGTCACGGACTGTCTTTATGTTGATCTTTCAGCAAGATGGAGGTTGACTTCTGAGTAGGCTTCACTGAAGGTGAGAGTAAGCCAATACCTTTCTTTACAGTGTCTTCGGGTCGGCAGTGTAGTGGCAGGTTTGGCTATTATGATCTCACTATCTGTTTTCATGTAAGCAGCTTTTCTTCCTGGGGTCCACAAAAATATACTATGTATATATATATATATATATATATATATATATACATAGTATATTTTATATTTTATATATATATATATATATATATATATATTTGCATAGACAAAAACATTGATATGTTTACTGTTCAAGGACAGCGTTACATTATTTTGAACAAGAAAAATTGAAAATAAAAGTATTGACAAAAAACAGGGGTCTACAATGTTCACTGGTAATAATGTAAACCTCTGTATACATAAACATCTATATGCAAACTATGACTGCTATATTAAGGTCAGATCAGATAGGGAGGAGACATGGTTATTCATTTTGGTAGTGTTCTAGTCTTTTGAGTTGTTCCACGTAATAAAGGGTCTATATAACACTGCATTGCCTTGAGTTTGTTTAAGATGTAAAGAATGTGAAGGCCCTCTGGTAACTGGTCTGGTGGAATAGTTATGTCTTATTAAATTGAGTTATTTTTACAAATATATTTTGTAAAAATAAAAAGTACAGTGAGTGCCTTATGGTGATAGAATCCGAATTTATCTACGAATGGTTCACATCCTGGTGGATTAAATGGGTTACATGTGGTATTAAAATGTAGAACATCTCTATCACCAACAACCCACAACCTCTTTTCAGTCACTTTAAAAATATGCATTGACCAACACACTGTAGGAGACAAGTTGTGTCTCCTCAACTTTCTCCACAGCCACATTTGATAAAATGTATGCACAGCAAAATGTATAACTGGATTTGTTTTTTGCCAATATTTAATGCTTTTGGATTAGTGGATAACGCAATGGGAAAGTAACAAATGCTTGCTGGTTTGAATTAACAAGCCCTACCCCCCCCAAAAAAAAATGATTGGTCAGTGTATTTCAGCAATGCACCTAAGTCACTCTCATAGAAAGAAAGTAACAGTTTGCCAATGAAATATACCCTTCTGCCGGCTTCACGTTGTGCTGCCTTAAAACTAAAGATGATTGCATTACCATTGCTTACTTATCTAATTAACAATATCTACATGTTTATAAAGAAAAATATTATACTACAGGCATTATGGAAGAAATTTGCTTTTAAAAAACAATTAACCTTGACAAATACAAATTTGCTGATCTTTGAAAAGACATATATTAACATGGTGCTGTACTTTCTCTTAAGGACTAAAATAAAAGTACAACGAAGACCTAGGGTAAAGTTTTTTTTTTTTTAAATGGCTTACATATGTGTAGATTGCAGGCCCCTGCAATACAAATGTAGACATAGTATGGTTTCTGTGTTAATGTGTATAATTGTCATTGTTAATCGTCAGCACTAGAAACAATTTAATCAGCCTTCTAAATTTACTCGCGTTACTACATTTTTAGTTTAGGAGAAAATATGCTGCTAGTAAAAAATTGCATTTATACCCTTGTGTTTGTGATATTTATCCATATCGAGTGAAATAAGAAAAATATTGTCTGTTTTTCATTCATCTGTACAAAACCACTCTTCCTAATGATAATTGTGGTTAGTTAGCAGCACAGGAAATCATAAAATAAAACATTTTGTCCCCAGCAGATAGTGAAAAGGAGAGAAAAAATGGATAGAGCAACTGATTGACATTTCCAAATTCCTGTTAAAGCCTAGGACGCTGGCTGCTGAACGGGTAATAACCTTTTTTCTAAACCCTTTTCTTGTACCCTTTGTACAACGGACCTTGAGCATTTTTAGGGGAATATATACATTGTTTTGTCTAAATCATTCATGCTGAGTACATTTGATTCTGAATTTTGCACTGGGAAGAAAATATTCCAGCGTTTATTCAGATGTTGTGTAATTCTCTAATAAGAATTAGTCATGTACATCCCAATTTTGCATGCACTGACATGGGGCATTGCTCCTAATATTTATTCTAATCCTAACAAACTCCCTGGGCTCAATCGTGGAGATGTGTACTTTTCTGCACGCCAATCTTTCTGTCTACGTTAAGACCCACCTCTGGTGTTTGTTTCCAAAAAGCAATTTTTTAATCTGACTGTGTTTAATCATATAATGTTGTCCCTTTGAAAGTTCTATTAACATTTGGAAAACGTTAGGCTCTTGAGTTTGTTGTTTAATGACAGCAAAGGCTTTTTTATGGCAATCTTCTCAAACAAGTTATGGTGATGTAGGTGGCATCTCATCGTAGTTTTGGAGACTTTCTAACTAACTAACATCAGCAATTCTCTGGATCTCTGGGATCTTTGGAGATTCTTTGGCCACTATCCCCCTTACGGTTAATTTCAACAAGGAACACTGACTGAGACTAGCCGGGCCCTGCGTATACATGTATACACATACAATTTAGGTTAAATTATTAAAAAAACACAGATTACATACAAAGAAGGAGCAAAGAGCCAAAATAAGACTTTCACAGATAGCGTAAGACAAAGTACATCCCATTAAACACTTGCTTCATTCTGCTATACAGCTGTTCCTTAGCTGTAGCAAACTACAAAGCATATGCATACATTTATTCACGAGTAAAAGAATAATAACATGCAATTCAATTTTTTTTTCTTTTTTAAGAAATATGTACATATCAATATTTGATCTTCTTTCAAACACTATCTGTAGATAAAGGTGATGTAATTGAACCAAAAACCATGATATCATTTATTTGACATAAGATTTACAAAGATGCCATTTCCTAATGAGGAAAAAGTGTCATCTAATAGCTGGTATTGCCCCATTAGGCTGAAATTATCTTAATAACACGATTCATATAACTCATCTACCAGTCTCTGAAAACGACTGGGAGAAGGTTTTTCCCACTCCTCCATGTAGAATATTTTTAGCTGTGTGATGTTTGAGGGGTACTTTGTTGCTTCTTTTAAGTCTTGTACTTTTGGTATATGAATTGTAGACCATTTAAGAACATAACTGATGTACAGTATGCTTTCTGAACTACTGATCCAGAGATGTTTTTACTGAACCAAGGGGGTGTTACTAAAATCAAATGACATAAGAATTCCCCCATAAGAATTCAGTGATTGTCTTAAGATGATAAGTAAAAATAAAATTCACCTTACTCAGTGGAATCAAAACGACATAATGTCATGTGGCTCTAGAACTGTAATGGCCCCACATCCTGTGGTTAGCAGGGTGGGCTTGGGTTGTTCTCCAGAACTCACACCTCCAAATGAGAGGTTTTCAACAGGTTTGTCTTATAAAGATGTCATAGAGATGTTTGTTACACTTTATTTTGAGAGTGCAAATATAAATATGTTCTGTACAAAGTAATACTATCAACAAACTTTAAATATAATATTGTTGATAAACTGCTTGCTATAGTTATGGTTAGGTTTAAAATACAGTTTAGGGTAAAGGTTATGGTTATAGATAGAACAAAGGTTAGGGTTAGGATATAGGTAGGTTTGGCAGATAGTTAGTTAAAATATTATAGCTAGTCAGTAGACAATCTTTGGGGACCCTGAAAATAACCAAAGTTACCAAGATGTTATTGAAGTAATAATTACCGCCATGGTCAGTACCTGATGACCTAGAGGTCTTTTCAATACAACGTTTTGTAACCAGAATGCGTGGGACTTCGGGAAAAAAATAAAAAAAACGTAGTGCCTTCTGATATTGAAATGAAAACCAGTCATGTTAGTTTAGGTGATGTAAAAATTTGTTTTGTTGAGTTAATAATAGAATAACAACGGAGGAAAATGCATTATTGTGTTACCCTTCTCTTTTTAGGTATGACAGCCATATTCAACTTAGAAGGCACTGTAGTGGCCATTTTGACTTTGACATCGTTCAGTGTCTTCTGGGCTTTCTGTCTGTGGTGCAGGAGGAAAACCAGTGAGTTGCATTGTTTTACATAATATGACATTTATTGTACATAATACACTAATCAATCTGTGCAATTTAAATGCCAAGCTATCATTTTACTTAATCCACTACATTGTACAGGATCAATCGTGTGTAATGTGTGCTGTAAAAATAAAAATGCTACCTTTTCCTCTTCTGCAGAAATTATACATGAAGAGAATCAAATTTACGACCCTCAAATATTGTAAGTACAGCATTAACATGGATGTTTATGAATAAATATTAATTTGATGTGACCAATGACAGATTTTATATATGGTGAATATATGTATTATACACTACAACCCTTTGTCCAAAAAAGTTTGAACGCTGCATTACAAGACAAATAAAAACAGAATGCAATCATGTGAAAATAATTTACTCTGGATTGTAATTGAAAATAGTACATAGACAACATATCAAATGTTGAACAAGAGAAATGTTACTGTTTGGGCGAAAGATATATGCCTTTTTTAAATTTGATAACAAACACATTTCAAAACAGTTGGGACAGGGGCATGTTTATTACTGTGTTGCATTTCCTCTTCTTTTAACACACAATCTGTAAGTGTTAGGGAACTGAGCACATCAATTGCTGTAGTTTTTAATGTGAAATATTTTTTCATCCTTGCTTGATATTCTTAAACTGTTGCACAATTTGCCCACACAGTCTAGAGTGGTGAATTCCTCCCCATCTTTACTTCTGAAAGACTCCTCTATAGGATGCTCTTTTTAAACTTAATTATGGCACTGACCTGTTGCCAATTAACCTAATTAGTTGTGAGATGTTTCACCAGGTTATTCTTATGTATCTCACACCTTCTTATAAACATGTGTCTGGCATCAAATTCAAAGTGGGCATATCTTTTAAAAAATTGAAAGAAAAAAAAATGACATGTTATTTTCTAATGAGTGTTTTGGTCCTTCGACTTGGACACTTACTATACCACAGGTCAATAAAGTCTACCCATCAAACTGTCTCTGCTGCCATCCATACACCAGCGCAAAGCCTAGACCCCTGAGCAATGGCAGCCACCATGTTCGGCATCCAGAAGAGTTTACTTTTAGAGAAAGCCAATGTTTGCTGCCAATGCTTGCTGCCAACAGTTAAACATGGTCCGAATTGATATGGGCAGCAATCTTGTGGGAGTTGTTAGGTCTGATGATTGCCAAACAATTAGTTAATTTTACAAGACTTGGTGCACCCTATGGTGTTAACACAGTTCCCTCATGATGTTCCAATACTCAAGGACAACAATGCCCCAATACACGGCTGAACGCATTCAAGAGTGGTATTGATCAAGTATTATTACAAACTTCCCTAAAGTGGCGAGACAGCTAGGTACTCTGTACACACCTCTGCAAAATAGCAATCAGAGATAGTGATAATATTCCTATCAACTTTGATCATCGCCATGTGGTTTTCTGTGCCTGGCTAAACTGTAAAGGAGAACACTTTGGTATGTTTTCTGTGTGTGGTGCTCAACTCTAAATGGGTTTTGACTCAATGTAAAATGTGTTATATGTCGTGAGTTAGAGAAGGTTGATCTCTGAAAGGGTGTTTGATGGAGCTGATAATATAAAAGAGATGTGAGTAGCTTTCTTGTTATGCTGGCTACCGTCTCTCGGTTTGTCATCACTTAGGCGGTTGGACAAACAAAAACCCCAGATTCTGATAAACTCCAAGATTAAGCAAGAATGGGCTGCCATCAGTCAGAATGGGGCCCATAATTTAATTGACAGCATGCCAGGGTGAATTGCAGGCGTCTTGAAGAAGAAGGATCAACACTGCGAATATTGACTCTTTGCATTGAGTACTTGCAAAGAGTCAATATTTGCAGTGTTGTTGAGTACTTGCAAAGAGTCAATATTTGCAGTGTTGTTGAGTACTTGCAAAGAGTCAATATTTGCAGTCTTGAAAAAGAAGGATCAACACTGCAAATACTGACTCTTTGCAAGTACTGAATGCAATAGTCAATAATAGCTTGTGACACTTATGTTTATTGTTTGTAAATATACTTCAGTATACCAAAGTAACATCTGACAAAAAGATCTAAAAACACTGCAGCAGCAAACTTTGTCTGAATCATTACTTGTGCCATACGTTTGGCCATGGCTGTAGTAACCTTTGCAGTAAATCTATACAAATTGTTGTGGAACTTGTCACTCCCATACAGTAGACCGATATATTATTGTTCTATTTTGGCGTATCTGCATTTAGCATCTGTCATGCTTCTTCAAGCATAACCACCATCAGCTTGTAGTAGGACTTCACCTAGACCATCTTTTGAGGCTTCTGTAAATGTCTTGAGCCACTTTGATTAGTCATAGAACATAATTACTGGTGTAGTGGCCACTGTTTGCTTTTCCATTTCTGCTAATACTTGGCAGTTCATCACAACCCACTTGGCAGTTCATCACAACCCACTTGGAAGTTCATCACAACCCACTTGGCAGTTCATCACAACCCACTTGGCAGTTCATCACAACCCACTTGTGTGGTGCAGCAGCTCTCTGAGACGTGGTGTTTTTAATGACAATGTTGGGATTCATTTGACAATCCTCTCCATGACCCACAGTGCTCTTTTATTGCATGTAGGTTGTGGCTAACCAAGAACAGCTTGAACCAGAGATAAACCATCTGCCTGACGCCAAACTGACCCTTAACCCTGGTCAGTTTTGTCCATTTATCTGAATGCATTGTAGAAACTTTGTCAGTCACCAATTTTTAATTTTGAAAACATTTTCATTTTGTTTGTCAAAAACTAGACTACACGAGAAATTATGTTTGTGACAGTAGTCTAATTAAACTGTGATTGTTGGATAGGAGCACTTTAGGAGTGTTTTTTTACATGACGCGCATCATCCCAATATACGCACAAGCAAAGACCGAACTGACCGGAGACGTGGGTATATTTTGTTAACTATCGAAACGTATTTCGATCTTCTGTTCTCCCCCCCGTTCTTACATTTCAAAATGATATTTCAATATCAGTCAATTAAACTCTTTGAACAATAACTGATGTGTAGCCTAATTTTCCTCTGACTAATTAAATTTCTGGAATTTCAGGCTTTCATACTGTGCTCAACGCTGGGCTTAAAGTAAAAACAAATATACGGATAATTCTAGCGCTATTAACATTGCAACCGAAATATTATGATATGTTCCGTTGGCTTTATTTGATATGGTGGTATGTTTAGCAATTTGTTATTTGACTAAAATGGCTCAATGTTTTCGTAATTTTCACCAACTAGATTAAATAATTATTCAGATGATATAAATGTGTCAATACTAAAAGATATTTCAGTCAAAATTACTAAAACTAGACTAAACCAAAAAAGGTTCTCAAAATGACCAGTGCGAGTCAAGCACTTAATCAGGTGTATGAGTGCTTGGCACAGCACAGATCAATAAAATATACAGGATAATCTAAAAAATATGGACTATCGTGGGAAATAAATTTTGTTCCGTAAATCAAATAAAAAAATACACAATCAATCTAGATTCATTACACATAAAGTGAAATATTTAAAGCCTTTTTCTTTCAATTTGATGATTAGGGCTTACATGGCAATCCCAAATCTCAATCCATATCTCAAAACATCAGAATAAAAAATGTATTATACAGAACTGTTGACCTGAGTAGAGATCTAATCAGCTAATTAACTCAAAACATCTGCGAAGATTTCCTATGTATGTTCATTTATGCACTCAATACTTGATCGGGGCTCCTTTTGCACCAATAAAGTGCATCAGCCTGTGGCACAGTTAAGGTTTTATGGAAGCCCAGGCTGCTTTAATAGTCTTAGTTTTAGTAGTATTTTAAAGTACGATGAAAAACTCTGTAAGCTACTTGGGGTAAAAGTATTTTGAATAATCACAAGCCCTGCATTATACTAACAGTCGAGTGTTTAATATCATTGTGGAAGCCAAGCATGGAAAGATGTTAGGCCACAACGGCTACAGTATCGTGAGATTACGGTGTTGTGGCTGTTGTAATTTCAGGCTCGTAAAACGGTCAAACACTTTGCACTCTCTCTAACAAACAAATATCCGCATTCTCTCACAGCCACCGCGAAGGCAGCAGATTTGCAGTAACGCGCTCTAAAACAGGTAAGAATCTCTGGAACATATTAAGAGACCACAGCATCAAAAACGTTGAAAAGGAAAGTTTTGAGTGAGGAACCGAAGGGTTCAATTTGCAGTGGTCTCTTAAAAAGTATATGACGGACCCAAACCGATTCAAACAAACAAATTAAGAAAAATCATGGATTCAAAATTGTCTTTGGCATTGTTATTATATTTGTTTTTTTTATTTAACATGGTGAATGTTTTACAATGTATACTACACCGCGACCGCCTGTTATAACTTCTAACTACTGAATCTATTTAATGTTGTCTTGGACATTTTTAGTCACACGAACCAACCAAATTACCAGAGACCTGCCTGCTACGCCATCGTAAGTAAACGATTTGTACATTTAGGACTTAAATGAACATTCTGCTATTGTCTTGTTTAACTGAAATCTATTACAACTTTGTGGAAGAGTTTTCACTTCAAGCCCTCATCTTGGTTCTTGTGCATTATCTAATTACCCCTGACAGGTTGTTTTAAAAAAATTGCGTAGTGGAATTCTTTTTTCTAGATTTTGTTTTTATATTGAAAGTTATAAATGTATATAAATAAATATATATATGAAATATTTCCTTAACTAATGATAACTTGTACCCCATTAAGATTTATAACACAATGACGGCAACACCAATCAAAACATAAAAAGTGGTGAAAAATTTTACCAAAGGATCAAAGTGACCTTATGTGATTAGGTAGATCAAGGCTATTCACCTCTGGTCCTGGACAACTGAAACAGTTCTTGCCTTCATGCAGTTTAATAATAATTGTATTTGCTATAGACCCTTACCTCAATATGTTTACCTCTGGAGGTCCTATTGTATCAATAGGTACCATAATAGCCTTTTTTATTTCTATGGATATATACAATATATTACTTTGATTCACTGTAGAACACAAAAAATAACACAGAAATTGAACCCCCAAAACATGTTCCTACACATACAGTGCTAGTCAAGTCATGTTTCCACCCATGTGACATGTTTCTACCCATACAGTGCCAGTCAAAATCATGTTTCTACCCATGTGACATGGAGTACCCATACAGTGCCAGTCAAAATCATGTTTCTACCCATGTGACATGGTGTACCCATACAGTGCCAGTCAAAATCATGTTTCTACCCATGTGACATGGTGTACCCATACAGTGCCAGTCAAAATCATGTTTCTACCCATGTGACATGGTGTACCCATACAGTGCCAGTCAAAAGTGTGGACACACCTTATCAGAGTGTGAATTATACAATGACAACTTGTTCTCCAGGGTGTAAAGAGGACCCAGTACAGCGCTGGCCATGCTTCAGTGAACTGAAGTCGAACAATCCTTAAAATCTCTTACTTGTTTAATATAATTACTTTTGTTGTCACATGTATTCTAGAGCAAAACTTGCAGCGATTCAGACCCACACAGTAACAGCAGACCATCATTTCGGCTCGAACAGAACCACACAATTCAGTACTAGAACCAAAGACACTATCAACATGCCAAATAGGTAGGCAGATGTGTTACTATCATACAGCATCTAGGCCTGTGCCTGACCAACATTAAATTAATTGATTACACAATAATCTATATTTGTCAGCCGCTTATTTAGAATATTAGACTATTTTCAAGGTAAGTAAATACCTGACAAATGTGGATGATTTGAGTGGGCTGGGCCTTTAAGTATAAACTAGGCTAATGTTTCAGTCTTCAAAGTAGCCTAATGCAAAAGATTTTATAAAAAATCTTACTTTAAAAAATGTACCACGGATTGACTCCTGTGCTTTCCTCCCACTGCTAAATGTATGTCAAAACATACATAAAATCTACCACAACTAATCCTCCATTGTCTCATTGCTTATGAGCACCAGTGTTCGCTAACATTGGATAATATATTACATTTTATATTGGAAATTAAATGACAATTTGGATTTGTTTAAGATGTTTTTGATTACATGATTTAATAGGTTTTATTTCATAGACCTGATGTATTCACTATTTTCTTGATATGTGGGAATAGTGTATATAAAGGAATATCCTTGAATTAGTAGGTGTGTCCAAACCTTTGACTAGTACTGTATGTTTAAATAACTGAGAAGTAAAACCTGTTTTAGCATGTTACACTTATGCATGTATCACGTGAAATGTCTGTTAGTATAGCCTGTAGTTACCACAGTGCTGTAATTAAGAATGACTGATAACATTTCATTGGCTACCAGATATGGCAGTAATTAAAATACATGTGTTAAATGTATTTTGTTTTACAGGGAACAAACACCAGAAGGTATGTTTCATTTATCTGTTTCACTGTGAAGACCTTTCTAGTGACTACCTTGGAGTTGGGGTCTGAATGACATGTAGATGAACTAAAACAACAGGCACCTTAAGCACACCACAAGCAGCTTTCAGGAGAACTACAATAACCAATGTTTTAATGTGTGTACTGTATGTATCTTCAAAGAGGTGAATGAGGAGCAACCCAAATATCAAAATGTTGTTGAAGGTAATTACTGTTAGATGTATACTTGAATGTCAGACTTCTCTCTTGTGGCAGCAATGTTTTGATATTGGTTTAACTTTAGCTGTGTTTATGTAACTCCAACCAAGAGTAACTTACCGTTAATGTCTTTGTGTCATGACAGCTAGGAGGAACAACCCAGCTATAATAATTACATTTTACTCAGTTTGATCTGATTAATGAAAACCGCAATTAGTGTAAATATCAGATTTGTCAAGACAGGTCAATGTGTAAACTATCAATCTGGCTGTGATTACACAGTAAGACAAATTCAAATGATTATTTTTTTCACAAGTTGTTTTTTATGAGTCAGATCAGCTCTGATAAAAAAACATCTCACGTGAAAAGATCTTATAATATTGATCAAAATAACATTTGTTTGCCTTTTTAAACACAGAATAATCCAATAAAGCTTTAAATTGTGTTATAGCTCAGAGGACAAGCTTTGAACCAACATATGTGTAAGTATTTGTCTACTTCCATTTTCATTTAGAATGTCTTACAAGTATAGTCTACTTACAATGAACATGTAACAAATATATATTTTTTTGTTTTTACAGCCATCCAATCCCTGCATTGGTGTACCAGAATGTTGTTGAGAGTAACAATGCAGTAATCACAAATTCAGAAATTGGTAAACATGATTTATCAAATAACATTTATTGTACTTTTATAGTTTAATATAGTTTGTACAACTACAATTTTATCAGATGATAACAGGTGGAATGTGGGGGGGGGTGGGACTCAAAATGAACATAAATCCAACCCATAATATTTCATATAGTTTTTGCATTGGGGGCCATTTGGGTCAGCCAAGCCACATATTGAGATGCTAAGGTAGCGCATAAATGCAAAAGGAGGGGGAGGCAGATGACATCCTTGCACATAATGGAATCGGTGGCAGTTAAAAGTAATGTCAAAAAGACAGCAACAAAAAAAACCTAGAACGCCTACATGGTGGCCTATATACTTTTACACGACACACAGCCTCTCCAGGCACGTGTGGTAACTTGTTTGTGAATGTCACAGGCCTTATTCCAATTACAGGCATTTCTTTGTTAATCAATGATAACTGATTTCTACATTGTTTCTAGATACTGATCAACCCTATGAGAATGTGTTTCCATCTAGTGAGACAATCCACTCCAATGGTATGGAATTTAAGTGTCTTACTCCTTAAGATTTGGTTTTGGAAGTTCAGTTGATTGTTTAAATTTGGACATTTACTGTTTATAATTTTCATTAACTCACAGATGCGTCAGATTATGAGAACTCTGAATTCCTGGAGCAAGTTAAGAATGAGTCAGACGACAGTAAGTCACTAAAGTGAAAGCAGGAACTTTTATCCTGTGACCTGCAGTTGTGCATGCAAACATTTCACTTACGGGTTGTTAAGGAAACCTTGCCCGTTACCATGTTAGAAAATACTTCATAAAAAAACAGACCATCAGTAATTAATATAAACATTGGATTCATTAACACATTTGAAGTCTGCCAAATGACAAAAACGTGTGTTATGAACTAGGAATTTAGACTTTTTCTCTGTTACAGGTGAACCAGATTACGTGAACAACACTGCCTGATAAATCCACATACTCTGAGAGGATACTCTACAAGAAGATGTCTATGGGAATGGACTTTTCTCACAATCTTTACTGAGATGTATAGAATACTGATGTAGCCTATGTCAGTATGATTTAACAATGTTATTCTTTTTTTAATGAAAGTATAGTGTAAGTCTTTCAAAAAAAATTACGAAAAAACTATGAACTTGATTGTTGTAGTGTTACCAACAATGAGTACCTGGCTAACAAATGACAAACTATTTCTTCATTTTCGATAAACTGAGAACATTTTATTTGGTTCAAATTGTAAATCACCAGGCAGAAACATCACTGTTGGTGATGTCAATTACAGCCAAGAAGCCTACTGTATTCCCTATTGAATATGCAATCTGGATTTTGTTTTTGCCAGGATTAACAAGTCAAATGTATTGTTAGAATATACACATTTCTTAAAAAGGCTACCTTGAAAATTCCCTCAACAGCATTAATGCAGCTGCTTTGATTATGCATGAACTTCATGGTACTAAATGTTGACTGAACTTAAGAGTTTTGTTAAACAAAAACGAAAGTATACATTAGTGACATTTCTTAACTGTAACAAAGTGCTCATTAGAATGTTATGGTCATTAGTGTTACTAATGACCATAACATAAACTTTATGGTATTTTGTTACCTGACCACAAGAGCACTGAAAACCCACCACTGTCTACATGATGGAGTTTCCCCCAAATGATGGGTGTGGCTTAGTGTGTTCTAACGAATGACATATGTCGTGAAAACATAAACAGCAACCAGAACTAAGTAAAATGAAAGCTGCAAGCAGCGTTGTAGGGGCTAAGCAAAAACATAGCAACCAACCAGAGTGTCTGTGGCAATTGACCCAATCGTGTGAAAACTCTCCCTGTAAACAGTAATAGGACATTTTACAGTGTGGCTGTAGACAGTGATACAACATAATAATTCACTTGACAAAAGTTTAGAGGTATCTGAGAAATTGACTGACTGTCTAGTGCATTTGTTTTATTGTACTTGAACTGTGTAATAACGATAAAGTTGAATCTAAGGTAATCTAATTCCCCATGATAGAGTGCACTATTCTGGAATAACGTGTGTGTGTGACTCAGGTGATGATCTCAGTGTCACCAGTCAAAGGACCATGAGTGGGGTCCACTACACCCACTTTCTTCCACAGGATAGAGTGCACTATTCCTGGGTAACGTAAGTGTTTTGTGTTGGGGTGATTTTGTGAAGGAGTGTGTGAGTAAATGATTGTGTGTGTGTAGACCAGTCAAAGGTCCACTTCACCCACTTCTTTCCATGGGATAAAGTGCACTATTCCTTGGTAACATGGCGGAATTTCTAAACAACCAACTTTAAAACAGTTAATTGCAAAGTTGTTCAACATCTACCAATTGCAAAAATCAATGCAAAATTTACAAGTGTCAAAACACTGAAATGTTTGACGATTTATTGTAGCGCCCCCCAATGTCCCAGGAAGCTGGCAGTTTGTTACAGGCCTCTAGGTCAATATACTATTAGTGTGGTCGGGATCTGACATTCCTAGAAACTTTAAATCGCAACTTTAATGTAATTGGCTTGTGGCGGTCACATGGTTTGTACTACCAACTCCATATAAATTGCAGTACAACTACACTATGCCCTCTTGGCACACAACAAGTGTGGCTAAAATTGGTGTTTGCATTCATGAGTTATGAGCTAAAATACTGCTTTTCAGCAAAAGCGCCCCCATATTGCTAAGCGTGCCAAAACTTTGTAGGCCTCGTCTGGTCATCCGAGCAACCAGGGACACAAAGTTTGGTGATCATTGGACAAACGGTTGCTGTGATACGCTCTCACGTACAGTTTTTTGCCCTTACCGCCACATTTGATTGGCTGTACCTGACAAACGTTTTTGAAAATCTAAAATCTGTTGGCTAACTTTTGTGTGGCTTTGTCTGAAGATGATGTGGGCCAATTTTGGGGAGGTTTGAACAACAGTTTTGACCTGCTTAACTTTCCAGATGCCTGAGTTCAACGCACCATGGGGTGCATGCTGAATGTTGGTGAAAAGATGGGCTGCCACAGACTCCAATGGCAGAGGAAACGTAATAATAAGAAAAGAAACAAACACAATAGGAGCTTCGCAGCTTTGCCCCTAATGATAAGGGGAACATCTCAAAATACAGCAAAAAAATGTAGTATCACATGCCGCTGTGTACAGTTCAACACATTTAAATACAGGTAGTGGCTCCTGGGTGATATCCCATCTGAACTAATGATGCAATGGTTGTATATAGAGCGGCTAATGCCCTGGGCCTTTGTCTGGCTAACCTTGACCTACATAAGAACCACAATGGGAACTAGTCCTTGCTGCCAATGTTGTTTATATCCTTGATTGTTTGTAGTACGCGTACCTTCTTTAAGTTGTCAAAACATAGAACGGGAAGTAAGACAAACTATCTGTGTTCTGCTAAGGCAAATTATGAGTTATGGCACAGAAGTAGGTGTTTCATGACACATGCAGGCTACAATCCACTAACCATGTCCAATAGCACTTTAGAACTAATGCTAACCCCTGCCCAAGAGGCTTCACCATTCTCCGGGAGACAACAGCTTGTTGGCCACAACGGTTTAGTCCGTAAAACCTTCTGGTGTGCCAGTTTAACAGCTTACATTTAGTCAGACCAACGCCAGGCAACTAAGAAACAAGCTACACAATGTAAATACAGTCTGCCCCTCCAACAAACCTGCAAAGCTAATGTGACAAATATGCCATAATTATGAAACACTGATTTATTACAAGTGACTTTCAAACAATAGTATTTACATTAGTATACTGGTATACACTTAATTCGAAAATGTTTAAACAAAAAGTACTCCCTAGTAGTTTAAAGGTTTTACTCCAATTGGGGGGGGGGGAAGCAACCTGGACTTCACCTATGCTAAAAGTACATTTTCATATTCTTGATTGAGCAATACTCAGGAGACACAAGTGGGAGGAGGCATATTGTAGATACTGGCATAGTTAGCTGGTATTAGGGGTGGCCGTCTTGCTGCACAGTCGACCCAGTAAGCCTGCCATCTGTAGCAGAGAGTTCACACCCTCCGCCACTTTCATGTGTGTGTAGCCTATTTCCTGAAAGAGGAGACAGCAGCAAATAAAAAGGGTGAGAGACTAGAGAGGTCAAAAGCATGCATACTATGATGTATTTTCTATAGCAAGTTCAGCCTTTTAACATGTCCCTTACCTTGATGAACTCCAACTTGAGATATTCAGGCATCTCGAAAGTCTTGCACACTCTGAATATGTTACCGATTATGTCCTCAGGGGAGTAACCCAAGGCCCAAAGCTGTTCAATAATCTAACAGGGGTAAATATCAACGTTCAGTTACAATTGTATAATTCTTAAGAGTCATATAGCTTATACTATACTACACTGAGACTTGCGAAAATACCTAAATCCTTGACCAATTCTCTAATTTTACTGAATTACAAATTCAAAAATGTGATACTAAAATGTGTTGCATGCATACGTTTATAAATCCCAAATATGATTATTTGGTAGAGCCACCTTTAAAGGCCATTAAAGCTTTAGGTATTTTGGTACATATGTACCAGCTTTGCACAGTGTCTTATCTTGGCATATTGTCTGTAGGTTGTTTGCTATTTTTTTAATGAAACATAAGGACATTGACTGAGCCACTGTAAGCCATTCATTTGCCCTAAATGCTTCATCTTCATCTAACACCTTTTCCCACATTGCAGCTGGTTTACTCATGTTTTCAGCTTTGAGTATTTTGTAATTATAAATCACCTTCCAGTTTAGGACAATTTCAAAACTTTCCCAAAATAAGACCAATGTAACATTACAAAATCGGATTGAATGTTAATGTATAAAATATATATACATAATATATATAACAATTCAGACACATGATCAAAACATTTTCTAAACTGAGCAGTTACTGGTCACCTCATGAAAGAAAGATGTTAAAAAGCAACAGCAAATCATTGTGGCATATTATAGTATTCTGTATTACTGCTACTGAACGTGGACTGCAATACCTTGTAAGCCTCATCAATGTTTGCATTGACACAATGTCCCAGCATGCTTTTCACCAACAGTGGGTGTGGCTCGTCACAAACCTGAACACAAACAATTAATTATTTTTCTAAAGCTAGGCATGTGATCGAAATACTAACTTTGGAAAAAGAACCATACCTTAAAAACATTCTCACTGTTGATATAGCCAAACCCAGAATTTGTGGACTGTAGGTTATTCAGTGCCTGATAAGAGAGAAAAAAAGTTTTCAAATTTAGACACTACGAACACCAATGAATATACAATAGGAATGCACCTATATGTCGGCCTGCAACCTGTATCTCTCAGTTGCTTCAAAATTGGTTGATTATATCAAATCTATAAAAAAAAAAAACATGTACATGTTTTCACACCCTTTGCCATGACACGAACAATTATGCTCAGTTGCATCCCGTTTCCACTGATCATCCTTGAGATGCTTCTACAACTTGATTGGAGCCCACCTGTGGTAAATTCCGTTTATTGGACATGATTTAGAATGGCACACAACAGTCTAAGTAAGGTCTCACAGTTGACAGAGCATGTCAAAACACAAACCAAGCCATAAAGTCCAAGGAATTGTCTGAAGACCTCCGAGACAGGATTGTATCAAGGCACAGAAAACGTACAGAGAAGTGTATGCAGCATTGAAGGTCCCAATGAGCACATTGGCCTCCATCATCCGCAAATGGAAGAAGTTTGGAACCACCAGGACTCTGCCGCCAGGCCAGACTGAGCGATCGGGGGCAAAGGGCCTTAGTCAGGGAGGTGACCAAAAACCTGATAGTCACACTGACGATGCTTCAGCGTCGCTCTGTAAAGAGAGGAGAATCTTCCGGAAGGACAACAACCCTAAGCATCGAGCCAAGACAACAAAGGAGTGGCTTCGGGACAACTCTGTGAATGTCCTTGAGTGGCCCAGCCACCTGATTGAACATCTCTGGAGAGATCTGAAAATGGCTGTGCTGTGCACAGATGGCTGTGAAATGGCTCCCCATCCAACCTGAAGGAGCTTGAGAGGTCCTGCAAAGAAGAATGGAAGAAACTGCCCAGAAATAGGTGTGCCCAGCTTGTAGCATAATACTCAAAAACACTTGAGGCTGTAACTGCTGCCAAAGGTGGTTCAACAAAGTTTTGAGCAAAGGCTGTGAATGCTTATGTACATGTTTAGATTTTTGTTCTTCATTTTTGCAGATCTATTAAAAGTATATGACAAACTTTTTTCACTTTGTCATAATGGGGGATGTGTGTAGAATTGTGAGGGGAAAAATGAATTTAATACATTTTGGAATAAGGCTGGTACATAAAATGTAGAAAAAGTGAAGCATTGTGAATACTTTCCGGATACACTAACTTTTGTGTGATTGAATCAGTATCGGTTAAAATCATCTGAAGAAACATTTGCATTTAATTCATGCCAGGCTACATGGGTATAATGAACAAGAACACTATGAAAGCCTTGTGGAGGACTTACTGCCAACATGGAGGATTGTCCCGTTTCCTCACCTGTCTCATGTCTCCCTGGGCGGTGAAGATTATGGCCTCCAGGCCATCATTGCTGGTGACTAGGTTCTCCTTCTCCACCACCTCCAGCAGACGCATCATGATCTGCTCGTCCCTCAGCTTGGTGTAACGCAGGACTGCGCATCGTGACTGGATGGGCTCTGAGGAGACAGGGGCACAGCTTCATAGAGCAACAACAGAGCAAATGCAAGTAGGTTTTGTCAATTAGATTTGGGTTCCAATTCTATACAACAGCTTTACTGAATTGTACTGTAAGGACCCTCACCAATTATCTTGTCAGAGGCATTGCACGCTAAAGCAAAGCGTGTGGTTTTAGAATAGATCTCCATGGTCCTCCTTAAGGCCTGCTGGGCTCCGTCTGTCATACTGGAGACATAAGCACAGCCTTTATAAAACACAGCGATTATGACAGATGCCAAGTAACTAGGCATGGACTCTAGTCAATGTTATTCTGAGCTCAAAGCTGTTGGGGCATAACCAACTGCTCAAAATAGTGAGTTGCCATGATCAACTGTACACCGGTTGGAAAAGACTGTTATTTCAATTGTTTACTTGGATTTTCGGTGTAAGTCCATCCCTCAATCGGTTGGAGATTTTGGTTTCCAATGAGCGTTGTTATGTCATTTTGTTCCATGTACATAATGTACAATAAAGATTTTGATCTTTAATAGATTTTGTTCATTGAGACATGATGTGTGAAAATAAAGTGTTCCCATAACTTGTTTTTGCAGTGTATTTAGTTCTAATAGTCCAATTTAAAGGCCTGCAATGCAATTTTTATTTTTAATATATATTTATATATATATATTTTTTTTTACTGAAACCATGGCATAATTTTGTGATATCTAATTTGTTGTTAAGGCTCTGCTTCATTGCACCAAATCCCACTCAGACTGAAGGATAGTCAACGTCTAGTTAAAAATGTTCTGAAGCACATCAGATGCTGTTCTGGTCTAACCATGCTGCCTGTGTAATGAAGTCTATAACGGAGTCTTTGCCAGAACTAACACACTCTCCGGCTTTCTACCTCAATGAAGTCTATAACGGAGTCTTTGCCAGAACTAACACACACTCCGGCTTTCTACCTCAATGAAGTCTATAACGGAGTCTTTGCCAGAACTAACACACTCTCCGGCTTTCTACCTCAATGAAGTCTATAACGGAGTCTTTGCCAGAACTAACACACTCTCCGGCTTTCTACCTCAATGAAGTCTATAACGGAGTCTTTGCCAGAACTAACACACACTCCGGCTTTCTACCTCAATGAAGTCTATAACGGAGTCTTTGCCAGAACTAACACACTCTCCGTCATTTTACCTCAATGAAGTCTATAACGGAGTCTTTGCCAGAACTAACACACTCTCTGTCTTTTTACGTCAATGAAGTCTATAACCCTACCTCAATTGAGCTCAAAGGCACCAAAGCCACCAGAAGGAGTTGCTGAAATTCGATTAAGCAAGGCAAGCATATTTAGTTACTAACCCCAAAACCCAAGAAGTACTAACCAATTGGGCTGCTTAAAGCATTAAGCAGCAGTTTGCAGAGTGTAAGGAATGTGGATGGCAGCATTATCTCTCTCAAAGTATCTGTATAAATATATACAAACATATGAGTATCACAGAAAATACAGATAGGTTTTTACCTGTCAGCTTCATCCAGGATGATGATCTTGTGTCTCCCTTTAGGTAGGGTGACTTTCTGCTGGGCAAACATCTTGATCTTATTTCGAACTACATCAATACCTCTGACAAAGTTGGACAACAGTGTTATTATAGGATTCACTTTGTTAAACAACAAAATGCGGTTTCAACACTAATGGCAGTGCATGGATTCACAGGTTGTCATGTGACACCTCACCTGTCATTGGAGGCATTCAGTTCCATTACAGCATCTTTCATTGCTGGGCCTAGAAGCGCTCGTGCCAAACACAGAATGCTGGTGGTCTTTCCTGTACCAGGAGGACCCTACAATAAGACTGCTTATGTTTAAAGGCTCCATCTAAAATGTGGAATAATGTAGGCCTACATACAACTACTTTGCTGCAAGCAGACATCAGAAGGTAGTATTGAAAAGTTCATATGAAACAATGAATCCTGTCAGTCACTCACTGCAATAATGATGTTGGGTACATTTCCCTCTCTGGCAAACACCTATAGGAGTGAAGGGAACAACGTGCATAAATGCATCAATAGCTCACTTTAAAAGCAAAGAAAACTCCTACACATTTCCTGCAATTCTCACGTTTGGCATAATTCTCACAATTAACATTTTGTGGTTTTAAATAACTTTTGCTGAAATTGTATAATTGTATTACTAATTTGATGTAATTCTACACATGATCAAGCTGGGCAAAGATACATTTCTAGCATTACAGCTAATTTCATGCAATACTACACATTTGATAGAGAATATTGTAATGATGAAATGAATGAATGAAATTTGAAGAATCAGTACTGTAAGAAACTCAATGGAATGACAATTATTACAACCAACAAATAGTAAGGATACTTTACCTCCAACCTGCTAACAGTCTCCTCGTTGCCAACTATTTCGTTTAACTTCACCGGTCTGTATTTTTCAACCCTGTGAGATAATCAGAAGAATATTTAGAAGCAACAAGCTATTTCATAGTTCAACAAAACTTGCACAAGTACCTGGCAAGTTCCAAAACATTGTAATTGGGCTGGTGGTGGTACCCAGACTTTTTCTAAACAGACTCCTACTAGATACTAGCTACTGTAGCACCCTGTAGACCCTATTTTTTACATCCTCATCCTAGTTGAAAATAAGATAGTCCACCGCCATCATTGCAAAGTACTGTAATATACACAGATGTGAACATACCTTCCGCTACTGTGACAACGTAACATTAGCAATCTGCTTTATTACTTTTTGAGATTAACACAGGATGGTCTTTGATTGTTATTCGGGCATACCTACAATGCTGCCATCTGTACTTGTGTCTGTGCTAACTAGCACTGACTGAAATAGCTGAGCAATGAGTCCCCTAAAAATAATTCAACTATGTTACCCAGCTAGCTCGTAACTCTTACCATGGAAGCTCGTATCCACTACTAGACGCTTTCGTTGGGGCTTCATCTTTCTTCGGTTTAACTTCTGTTTCAATTTGTTTAGAATCTACCTCACTCATCTCCACGTCCATATTTACCGCGCTAAAATCGGAACAAAGTGTGTGTACTTCCGGGTCACAGATTTCTGGAACGTTTCGTGGTCTTCTGATGAATTTTCGATAGACACACACACACACATGAATATATATATATATATATATATATATATTGTTGTCTAGATAGTCTTAAAGTTGTATTCTTGTTTCTGTCCTCCTAAAGTTACCTGCAGATTTATAATTTATAAAAAATTATAAAATTATAAAACGTACAAGGAATTTTGTAGGGTGCAATTTGTATATTCAGAATAAGAATTTAATGGCGAGTAGGTTTACACGTAAAAGGAATTTGATTTGGTTTATTGGTGCATAACAGTAAAGTAAGTACAAAAAACCCACAGTAAATAGAAAGAAAGTGCCTGCCAGGGAATGTGCAAAACATTTACAATATAAGTTACATGTTGTGCAATGAGCAAGACAGTAGTTCAATAGCGTGTTAATGTAATGCATTAAGTTAGGGGGCGGAGGGTGGTCAGTGTCAGCGGGGGTCACCTGGCCTTGTTGATGAACCCAGCTGCTGATGGAAAGAAACTGTTCTTGTGGCACGAGGTATTGACTATAGGAGGAGTGACTGAAACAGTTGGTGTCCAGGGTGGGAGGGGTCAGCCACAATCTTTCCTGGGCGCCTCAGGGTCCTGGTGGTGCACAGGTCCTCGAGGGATGGCAGTTTGCTGCCAATCACATTCTCAGCTGACTGAATGATGCACTGCGGTCTGCTCTTGTCCTTGGCAGTGGCAGCAGCGTATCAGATGGTGATGGTGGAGGTGAGGATGGACTCAATGATGGCTGTGTAGAAGTGCATTATCGTTGTCCTGATGACTGTGTAGAAGTGCACCTTCCACTGTCTTCAGCACCAATTCACCAGGTGGTCAATCTTCCACCTGTAAGCGGTCTCATCCCCACCAAAGATGGGCCCAATGAGGGTGGTGTCTTCTATGAACTTTAGGAGCAGGACGGATTAATGACTGGAGGTGCAGCTGTTGGTGTACAGGGAGAAGAGCAGAGGGGAAAATACATGGCCTTGAAGGGATCCGGTGCTGATGGACCGGGAGTCAGAGACATGTTTCAAACTGCAGGTGGATTCAGGGTTGTGCAGATGGGAGAGGTGGTCCTGTATGTTTGTTGTCTTGCACCATAGCGCCAAAGAAAATTCCTTGTATGTGCAAATATACTTGTCAATAAAGTTTTTCTGATTCTGTATCGGAGCTGGAATGATGTTATTAAAAGCAGATCTGAAGTCCACAAACAGGATCAGTATAGGTTCCTGTAGAGTTCAGGTGCTGGATTAAATGTAGTACTGAACTAGCTACTGAATTATGTAGCTAGTTAGACTTTAAAATGTACACTCAACGGTGTTATTAATATTGTCTCTCATAGCATAAAATACTAAATCTGCTAGCATTCCCTTAATAGGTTTTGTTTTCATTTTTGTGATTGCATCCACTTTTATTTATAACCGGAATAGTCTAGCCCAGCTCATTCTTGCTCAGTTTTACTTATTCTTGCTGGCGTTCTTCTTCCCGCCACGAATGGAGCCAAACAGCTGGCGCTAAACTGACGTCATTTCCTTGAACAGCTTCCGTCCGTACATTTAGTGCCATCCCAATTTGTATGGCCATCACATTGGACAAAATCTACGCATAAAACTCTGGTTTTGAGATTGCGCGTGTGTGTTTGATTCAATATTGATGTCACACTGAACTCATCAATACGAGATGGCCGTTACAACGAGGATTTGCTCCGGGTCACCCAGGTAAGGTCGCTTGTGCTTCAGTGTGATCGACAAGCTAGCGAGTGCTGTATATTATCACATAATGGGATAGGTCTAGGTCTTATCTCCGTTAATTAATATTACGTCCTTTATTGTTAAAATATACCACCCGTAAAATCCCTCAACGCTCTTGGTAATGATCTGGGATATCCCATTCAAAACGGATGAGCGAGCCATCATGCAGCATCAAAACCATTATTAAAGAGACTCTCACGCCCTTGCGTCATGCACTGTGATAGTTCAATTTAGGTTGTATCTATCAGTATTGCGCATGCATTTCTGTATCCATTTATTTGGAATACAAATACGAACTTGGAAAATGAGTTGCATTTTCAATATGCCCAAGTTAAGTTTAAGGCGTGGCAACCACAGTGTCACATTGTTGGGCTAATTACAACAGCAATTATTACGGATTGTATTAACCGACATCAAACAGCATTAATCAAGGTGTACATTTATCCTTCATCGATACTATGTGGGAAAGAAGTAGCCTATTGTTTATAGATGCATATTTAGAAATCTGATTTGGCTGTGAGACTAACATATTTAATTCTCAATAAAATGCGATGTGCACCTTTTGCCTATTCAATTGAATGGTGTCTACCGTGAAGATCCATGCAGGTAGCCTAGTTATTAAAGCATTTACATATTTACATTGCTTTTTAGTGTTTAAAACAACGTTTTTCATGCTGAACCACCACTAAACTATCCAATTAGTGACTCCGAGGTGCGCGGCTACTTTTTTCGGTGGGCTGTAGGCAATTTCAAAGACTGGGCGTGTGCTTCTTGCGAGGCTGGCAACAAGGAGGCAGCGATAGGCTACGAAGGGAGAGGCAGAGCTGCGATGTATCCAGTCATAGCGAAGAACGAAACACGGGGGACGTCCACGCATTTGTCGTATAGGAACTCTGAGGAATGGTTTTGCATCTTGAACACTTTGTTTAGCGGACTGAACCACCCCTGGGGAGGGTTTGTTTTGTCTGGTTCTTCCTGGATTTGGCCTTTACCGAAAGTTCCTTAATGGCTAACACTTCTGTTAAGATAAAACAATATTTTCATAATACGATACAAAAACAATTTCGGTGTCCAGTCGAAGTTGTTTAACAGCCAACAGGTAGGAATATTCACGTGTCGATAGTTATTTTTGGGAGAGCCTAAGCGTTTACATATTGTTCAAGTTCAGTTTAGCCAGCAGCGGACTGCAATTTAAAACCAGAAATCGAACTTCAGCCCATTGGTCCTATGACGGAAATGCATATGTTTATAAACTTAATGTTAAAAATAGCCCACAGGTGGTTATTGGTGTAAACACAGTCCTGGAAGAAGTATTCTGTTTCACTAACGAGAAAGAATTACGACTACGATAGTATCTATGATGTAAAGCAATAGATTAAATCTGTCTGAATATTACAACATGCTTTGTTCTATGTTCTACTGTTGCCGGAATACAGTATACAATTGAACAGTATATCAACATTCCCTCTCCTTACCTCTACATGTATTTTTCAACATTCAACAGCTGCTGATTATCTTTCGTATTTGCCCCCCATTTTAGGGAGATTAGGCCTACCTGGCATTTTCCATAGTAATATCCCCTGGATTGGAACAATGACACACAGCACTGTTAATGTTTGTGAATTTAGCCGTCAAGATTTCTCCCTGTTTTTCCTTTTACTGTGGGTTTACAAGGCAAATGTGCATAAAAATGTAGGCCTCAATGCAAACCGCTCTGAACGTGCAGTTGTGTTAAAATTGTAATTTTGTCAATGCCACTAATGTTTCTTTTGATTTTTAAAATGACTGTTTCAGTAAATTCTGTAATTTGGAAATGTCAGTTACAACGTGTAAATGCTTGGTGGTATTTCTTGTTTTTTTGTTGTTTTCTTTCCTTCTTAAAACCACACAGGGTGTGAATATCTTTCCGTGTGTTCTTTCCACAAGAAAGTGTTATTTATTCGGTGTTCATTGGGTGTGCAGACAGGAGCATGTGGACGGCATGTTGTAGCTGGTCCTGTTTGGAACCCACCGCCACAGTGGAAGAAACCGGCAGGTCATGGCGCCAGGCCTACACAAGCTCGGGCTACAGCCAATCCTTGACCTCCCCCGAACATTTGTGCAAGGCCTGCGGAGGCCATTTCAATGCCATCGCTAGGAAGGTAAGAGGCAATAGACCTATGAGTAATACCCTGATAAATATTGTGAAGGACAGCTCTTATCTCAAATGGAGGTGACAGAGTGGGACTTCACTTTTGACAGGTGACCAGAGTGAGTGTGAATGCTTAGATTCTTGATTGTCCAAAAAGAATGTAGAACAGGGACTTATTTTCTGAATCTAAGAACAAATTGAATTGGGGTTTACATCTTAATCAAATGTTAATCAGGATTTTACCTCCAACAACACTCATCTAATCTGTGTGCTCACAAATGTTCACACAAATGTATTTGTTAGCGGCCACCTTATTTACATTGGGTAATATACGTTGTTATGCTACAGTACATTGCCAGTTTACATGACTGGAACTGCCTGTATACATGAAAGTCAGATGGGACAATTCAGTTTGGTTAGGTCATTTGTGACTAGGGTGCTAATCCTGGTTGTGGTGTTTCGACAGTATTGTTGTAGAGGACTTGATTCAGCACTATACAGGATTATTGGAAGGAATGTCCAAAATGGTTTCCTTGTGTTACTTAGACACTGGTGACTAATTGTTGTTGGTCAGGTGCCTGCAAGCACAGTTTTGGCAGTTGGCTGGAGAATGTGCTGGACAATGGACAATAAAGTGTTAGTATTCAAAACCTTTCACCTAATTATTATTCTAGGTTAGAGAACGGCTGGAACAAAAGCTAAAAACGTGTCTAAACATGTTTTCATATGCTTCAAACTAAATTCATTGCATCATAATGTTTTTGTAGGAGGCTGTTAAGTAATTGGTCCTTATTACTGAGCTGACAAGGTGAAAACCTATAGTCTTGTCCCTGAGCAGGGTGGCTTAATCTTATTCTCCGACAGTTGTTTCTGTTCTTCTAGATTGTTTGCTTTCAATGTTTGTCCCTTTTCCAGTGTACCAAAAAAAAACATTTAAATGATGCTGTTTGCAAAAATATTAAACTAATACTGTGGGGACTTTGTGACTTATCAAATAAACATCAGCAAGACTGAACAAAGTTAGCGCACTATCCTCTGATTGGTTTATTACATCCAAGATCTGACTCATTGAATCTTAGCGATTACAGCCGACCGTGTGAGACTTTCCAAAACCAAACGGTTCCGATCAAGCACAACTACAAGTCGTTAAGATCACCTACTCTCGTGTATTTTATCTGAGCAGGGCTTCACTGCTCAGTCCTCTGGAGTGGTTTCACCCTCTCCTCTTGTCTCCCCGCCCAGCATGTCTGTGTGGACTGCAAGAAGAACTTCTGTGGGCGTTGTTCTGTGCAGCTGGAGCCGCCGCATCCGCGCCTCTGCCACACATGCCAGCGTTTTCACAGAACCCTGTTTGACCGGGCTCAGTTGATGCGACTCAAGGTGCAGGATCGCCCATTTATAACCTCTAATGGCAATTAAACAAAGCCAAGTGCATTGTGTTAAGTTCAACTATATGTAGCTAATAGGGAAAGTTAAACGCTGTTACATTAACATCGGTGTAATAACAATAATGACAAGATTGATGTCAAGATTACAGTATTTGTAAAAGTACACCCCCTCAAGATGATCGTTTTTGCGTGTTTAGTGTCATGAACATTTTAGCTGAAATCCAGCCACATTCATTGATTTAGGTGACCCGATATAAAGAGTCACACCGAAAACAACGTTCAAACATAATGCAATTAAAATGAACACCAATGCAATTTTCTTATGCAGAAAAGTTTAATCCCCGGTCAATTACATTTCCATTTTCAAGTCACAATGATTTAAGGGACAAAATTTGATCATGACAATGCAATCTGCCAGGCCTCATCTAGGTGGGTCTTCAGTTCGGTCTCTCCCCATATGTACAATAGATACAACTTTCCAGGGGTTGTACCTTTACACATGACTAGTTAGAAATGCATTATATGTGCCTGGTAAGGGGGCCTAGCTGTTTAATTATACCAGAGGAGCAGGATATATATATATATATTAGTGTGTGTCAGATTCAATTAGACAATAACCTAAAAATTAGGTGCGTGAGCTGCGCGACTACCTCCACCTGCATGAGATACCCACACAGACGTGCCGGGAGAAGGAGGAGCTGGTGGAGCTGGTTCTGGGCCAGCAAACCCCCAGCACCAGCAGCAGCAGCGAGACAATGTCCTCCCAGCCTGGGGCTCATCACAGCATCCCTGCCCAAAGCACGCCATCCTCTCTGCAGACACCGGGCCACGCCAGCCCTGACACACTGACCACAGGTCAGCCGTTAGCCCCAGAGGCAGAGCCAGAGTCCGAGCAAATCTCTGACGACGAAGAGGATGATGAGGACGAGGTAAACGCTAAGTTACTTTCTTCTTTTTTTGGGCCACACTTTATCTCTTCTTAATGGTTATGTCATGGCTGGTTTGTAAATACAAACTAGTTTGCCCCCTTTTGTGGGTGTTATGGACAGAACGTGTTGGTTACAAAGTATTAGCTGACTATACCTGAAAATACAGAAATAAAAGTTTAAATACTTTTGTTGACCAAGCAAATCTATCATAGTGATACACATTGTTGGAATGGGAAAAATGTATTTGCAGATCTCATAGTTACTCTAGTACTTTGTTAACAAACCCAAAGACTAAATAAAATGGACGCCAGCCAGACAAAATCAAAACAGACCCAACTAAATACACTTTATTACTCTGGCCTCTCGTCATGCTCGTCTTGTTCCTGCAGTCATCAGGTAGCGAGGAGACCCTGATACCAGGCCGCAGGGCTTCCTTGTCTGACCTCGGCTGTGTTGAGGACATTGAGGGCCTAAGTGTGCGCCAGCTTAAGGAGATCCTAGCCCGCAACTTTGTGAACTACAAGGGCTGTTGTGAGAAGTGGGAGCTAATGGAGAGGGTCACTCGTCTCTACAACGACCAGAAAGACCTCCAGAATTTAGGTGAGCATTTCCAGCATTTGGCTATGTGAGGTGAATTTGGCAATAGAATGGTGCGAGCAATGCCAGTGAAGTTTCTGAAGAATCACTTGGATGAATGACACGCAAAAGTTGATATCATTTAAAAGACTTAAGGTCCAGCTTTTTTAGAAAATTTTAATTTTTGTGTTCCTTTTTGTTTATTATATATTTTCCCTCGAGTGTAAATACCAAAATGCTTCCTGACGAAATACTTAGGTTATTTTCTTTTCAAATTTGAAATGAATCGTTTGCTGTAGTTTGTCCATCATAACAGGAATATACTTTGTGAATTTTACTTCAAAATACAAAGAGTAATATATCAAAATACTGCTTCTGTGTACATTGTCTCATTACTGAAACACTTTTTTCCTGTAAAAGCTCAAATCATTTAAAAAATAATGTATGTGCCTGTGCTGCAACATCTAGCGGACAAGTTAGGTATATTTATTCAATTAGGTCCTCTCAAAAACCCGTTCACCCACCTCGACATTCTCATTACCTAATAAGCGAAAAGTATTTCATATTTTGTAATGAACAATTGTCAATATTTTGTTTTTAGTGTTTTCATATTTAACTTTTATTTAAGGAGATATGTAAAACAATATAGATGTATTGGTTAATTTATTTATTTTACTAATCTTAGTTTTTTTTTCTCCCCCAGTTTCAAATACAAAATATGAAAAAGGTATGTATTTTTTCCATTTCAAAATCAAGAGACGCATGGACAGAATCATTATCACCCTGGACGTTTATGTATATTTTGAACAGAACCAAAGTACCTTGTTGGTCCCAAACTGCTTAAGTGTCCTGTTGGTAGCATTTGGAAACCTTTTTTAATAGAGACTTCTCCTCTTGCTCATTTCATTGTGCTGTAGACTCTACAGCTCCCAAGAGTCAGGAAGAAAACATCTGCCGGATCTGCATGGACTCTCCCATTGACTGTGTGCTGCTGGAGTGTGGACACATGGTCACATGTAGCAAGTGTGGCAAGCGTATGAGCGAATGTCCCATCTGCAGGCAGTATGTCGTACGGGCGGTGCATGTGTTTAGGTCCTGATGCATTGCCACAGGGAGAGACACTGGATATCAAGGACACCACTGCTCTCACTGCACTCCTTACACACTTACGTCTTCTTACCGACGTTCCAGCAAAATAACCTGTATCCAGTGTTCTGGGTTGACCTACATATGTCGTTTCTGCCCTTTCCTTATTTTACAGGTGCTCAAGATTTTAGTACAATCACATGATTCACAAAGGTTTTGTGATTACATGATGAAGTAGATTTCACGTGTTTACGTTAGTGTCAGTTTGACAACAACTAGACACTTTGCATGCAAGGGTAGTTGAACCTTTTCAAATACCAGGGTTATTTAAATGTGTATTTCTTTTAATTCTACACACCGGCAAGACTTTTCTGTCTTTGCTTATGTGTGCATGGAAAACTTCTTAGGATTCATGCCTGAGAAACAGGGCCTTACAAGAGAAATACTTGTTTAAGAAATTAAGTTCAGAATCCTGCTAAGAGAGGAGACATTTGGCTACTCTTGTTGATCTATAGCAAAATGAACCAAGTGTCCATAATGGTGCTATTTGAGCGGTGTTGGAAAAACACTCAGAATGGTGCTATTCCACCAATGATTACCCAGACTCAGGGTCTCATTTTGACATTGCAAATGTGTGGCGGTAATATTAAGAGCTTGAAAATCTTTAAAAACGTATTGCAAAGGAAATTCTGGAAAGCGCATGTTTGAATGTGATGGTGCAGATATTTGCTACACAGGATTTGAAAACAGTTTTTGCAGTGTAATTTCAATAATATCTGCTTTAATAGTAGAATTATAGTATTTAAGAGTAATATTTACCAGAAAGAGTTTATTAGCTGTATTCTTTGCCTATATTTTTTTTCCCCTGACTGGGCTATTTACTATTGATTTTTCCTGCTGGGCAGCTGTGTATTAAAATAGATACTTCTGGTCTGTATCAAAATCGAGATTAGAGAAACAAACGTGAGTATCCACCAATGTGATGCAGGGGAGAAGGGGATTTGTTTTGAATGGTATTCTAGTGTTCTTGCAATTGGTGTTGGTATTCTGTGTAGCACCTTGAGTACTGTGCTGAAATAGTGATACAGTATTTGCACCCTGAATTCAGTCACAGCAACCCAGCTGATCTGTTAATTGGTTTTGTAGTCTGGAGTGCTAGTTGCAATGTGCGTGCTTCCCAAACTAGAGGTTGTGACCCCACATAGTGTCACTTGATTTGAAAATGGGGTTGAGAAATGGGAAAACCTCTTGGTTTATAGAATGTGCTAATCCCTGGTAG
Organism: Novumbra hubbsi; assembly: GCA_016801125.1. Classification (NCBI taxonomy): domain Eukaryota; kingdom Metazoa; phylum Chordata; class Actinopteri; order Esociformes; family Umbridae; genus Novumbra; species Novumbra hubbsi. Next base: position 21,262 of record JACXGK010001266.1, on the reverse strand, counting down.
CTCCAAAATGTGATTGAGCTGTTTTGTTAGTCTCTAACCTTTACGCGGTTTAAACGACATGATCCTTTTACTGTTATACTCTCAGGAACAGTGCATGTCTTCTGTTTCTCAGAAACTATTAGCACAAAGTTGACAGTACAATACAAAGACAGTAAATCAGAGTGGGAGAGGTTTCAACAGAGAAGATCATACACAGGTGGCTGCTTGATGATGTTCCTAGATTTATATTTAGCCGATTTTAACATTTACAGTTATTCCAAACTACACAGTGGAGGAAAACAATATTTGATACCCTGTGGATTTTGTATGTTTGCCCACTGACAAAGAAATGGTCAGTTTATAATTTGGTCTATTTGAACATTGAGAGACAGAATAACAACAAAACAATCCAGAAAAATGCATTTCAAAGAAATGATTAATTGATAAAAAATCAGTCGTATCCAAAATACAAATAAAACATTTTTTTAGGGGGGGGGTTGTCATTTGGCCAAATGTATGTATTATTTGGCTTTTTGCCAAACTACCTATTAACAAAGATGCACAGAATTTTGCGTATTTTCAGCTAGCAGTCGGTTTGAATATAAATTCCTGTTTTGTGTACTGTCATCCAAATATTTTGTGCAATTGGTATGATAAGTTCTAAATCTACTGCGTTTTTTTTTTTTCCTTTTTTGGATGTAATCAATTGTTTGCTGTCTTTGAAGTTGGTTCTATTCCATTACCAAAGGTTTGGGGTAAAGAAAGCTAACTTTGTTTTGCAGCATGTCTCCAAGGCTCTCACCACCACCACTTTCTCATTAGCAAGTGTTCCAGAACATAATGCTCATTCATACACACTTTTCCTAATGAGGGATTAATGGATTTTATTCACCACTAGTTTATTAAAGACATCAGTTTTCCAGTTGACTGGAATTTAAATGGTTTATGGGATATAAATGTTAACTTGATATAGTCTTTCTACTCCTAATCTGTAATGAATGTACCCTAAAACTGCTCTTATGAGGAAAATGCACTTGTATAGTTAATCATCTGTTTTAGTGTATGCATATCCACTGGGAAAGAGATCCAGGAACTAGGTCTGCCTAGACTGAATGTAACTCGTTTTAGTTGTTTACCATAACACAACAATTTCTTACTGTGACTGACAATATTTTCATTAGATCATTTTATGTAAATTGACAATAACTATGCTAAAATCATGCAAGAACAATATAACATCAGATATTTTTAGTTTGCAGAGAGCAGTTGAAATCGGATATGTTAGTGTCATGAGACAATTAGATCTTGTTTTATAAACCTTATGTCCGTGTCTTTTTTTTCCCCCATGGACAGTTTAGACAAGGCATACAATCAGTCAAGTCACTCATTATCTCTAAGGAATGTTTTCTGTGTATGTTTATAATATTGTATGTGTGCTGACATGTACCTTAACCCAACCGAGTATCTAAACATTCCAAACTACAGAATTTACCCAAACAAATTGTTTTCCACAAAGAATGTTTTTCCATACACAGGATAGCCTTCTACACAAAATATACGTAGTATTGCTGCTGTTTGAGTACCTGATTTACTAGCAAGGTTTGTTCAACTATTTCTTAAAAGTATATCAAATGTACGACATTTACAGGATTTAAAGCAGGGGTAGGCAACATTTTAGACAAGGGACGTTTTTTGGTGAAGTGGATGATAACAATTATACATTTCTTTTTTAATACTGCAGGTTGACCACAACTAAGACTAAAAACAGAATGTTCTTAAAAATCATTTCATACTTTTATTATACAGAGACACAATCAGTTTTTCTTTTTTATGGGAATACTTGGGAACATATTACTTAAAGTAAACAATTTATTTTTTGCAGAATTCTTGGTGATTGTACAGTTTATTTTTTCAAATTAATCTGCAACACGTGGGCTGCTATTGTCCTGCCAGCCACCTGTTGCTGACTAGTAATGTAAAGTTATTCCTTCTAAAAAATTACCATATTGGATTTTTAAGAAAACCTCAAAAGGCGTAACACACTGTGTGGATTTGTGGGATGTTGATTACCCTATTCTGCTCTGAGCCCTTTAGTTCTTACTGCTGTTGAGGATCTAGAAGTTCATGTGAATTTGTTATTGGTGATTATAAAAAGTGTTTTTTTTTTTTTTATTTGGAGATCAATCTATGTACTATTGTGAAATGTTGGATGTATTTTGAAAACTATCACAATAAATCTATTGTCTCTTCTTAGAATTAACAGTGACTCAAAATGTAAGCAACGATGTCTTTTTATGCAGTGTTTTCATCTTAAGGCATAACATGCAGAACGGTTTTTAGGTTAGAATTGGGAATTAAGTCTGCATTATCCTGCCCTAGAGCAGAAATAATAATTATTACTAAATCAAGTTAACTTCGATAAAGATTTGCATGCATTCTTTTGAAAAAAGAGAGACTTCCCTGGCAAAAAGTCAGTTTAAAAACATTTGGAATGATTAATGTATGTGTGGAGAATAATTTTGTTTGTGTTTGGTATACTTTGATAATTAAAGTCCATGTTCAACAACTGTTAAATTATAAAATAATCCCCTGCCAACGAATAATTTAAAATATTATTGTGTGTTATATATGTCTTTGATTATTAGGCATGGACTATGGCTTTTGTTGTAGTTTAGACATGTATTCAGCAATATTTCCTAAATGAGCCAAATGCTGGATCTATTAATAAAACTACAGTGGAAGCTAATAGAATTTATAATTCCGAAATCATATTTTTGAAAATTATTATATGATGTTGATGTGCATATATTTTGTTTGACATTTTTATATAAAAAAATTAATAAAGTACTCTAACAGATTAATAAACTTTGTAGAGGTTGTATCTATGACCAAAAATCAAGTGTTGTAAAAGATCGGGCCCGGACCCTGAAACAGACTTTGGGGACTTTGCTGCTAGGCTACCTGGCTTTGATTTATATAGAAACAAATTCCCACAAATCCATATGATTGATATTATCTTAACTCCCATTTTCATTTAGTGGAAGACTAATAATTCAAGACAGCTAAATCCAAGGAATTAACACACATTAGACATAACACACTCATTCTACCTATCCTTCAAAGTAGAAACAAACGGTTTCAGGTTGAAGATCCCCTCAAGGAACTTCCTAGAAGCTAACCTTTTTATTTTCCTGATTAGATCATTCTGCACTGTAATATATCATTCTATATTATGCCTTTTATGCACTTTTGTTCTCACGTGTGATCGGAAGGGAAGGGCATTGAAGGGCATTGTTTAACAAAAAGTTGAACAAACTAAATGGAACTGATCAACAAAAAAAAAACCTGGGTCCGGGAATTAAAATCCTGCTCTTTTGCCTACTGCTCGCTGATGCCCAGAGTTGCTTCTAGTTGCCCTTTTAGCTCCCCGTTCAGAGGTCAGATTGTGGGCCGGGGTGAGCTGCGTGAGACCACTACTGGACTGTGTTACTGGATGTGTTAATGCCACAATAGATAACAAGCCCAAAAAAATTAAGGTATAAACATTGTTTTTTTGTATGAGCAGTGCTTCAAGTTTTATAATTACATTTTTGGTTCTAGGGCGTCCTTAAATGATGGGCTCCTCAATATTGTCCTTTTTCTCTATTACTGACCCGGTTCCTGCACCAAAACCAGATTCTTCCTAAGTTTCTATTCCCCTCTTGTTCCCCTGACCCAGCATTAGTCACAACACAAAGTACGTGCACCAGACCCAGTTCCTGTTTTCAGATCTAGCAGGTTTATCTCACAAAAAGTCTAACCAATGAGGTTTCACTATACCACAAAAAATGGTGACTATTGTTTGCATAGAATTTTGGTTGATATCAGTGCAGGAAGGCGAGTATCTTTGTTGTTAATGTCTAGTTTTGTAAGCTTTTCTCTGCCTTTCTGCTTTTGCTTTGATAAGTATGTGTGTGTTTTCTATTCTCGTCCTTTCCTCCCTTTGTCAAAGTCTTTGACACTCCCCTCAGGCAAACCTTTCTAACCTACTGTATTCTACACGTACCACCCATGTGAAATCCCTGTTCTTTTGCAGTCTCTGGAATTGCAATCTGCTGTCAACAAAGCAGACTCAGCCTGTGCCTCCCCTTCAATCTCTTGACTTTTTGAACCTAACAGAGCCATGGATTACCCCAGAAAACCATGCTGCACCTTTTCTTCATCCAGCTGAGTTTTCTCAAACCCAGAGGACATCCGGTCGATGGGGCAAGGTATTCTTATCTCTCCAAAGTGGAGATTCTCTCTTTCCACTTTGTCCCTTTCCATATCCTCATTTGAATTCCGTGCAGTCGCTATCACTCACCCAATATTGCTTCACATTCTTGTCATCTATCGTTCACCAGGGGCATTAGGGGAGTTTCTAAATGAGCTTGAAACTTATTTCCAGATGATGGCTCACCACTCAGAGAGATGGGTGACTTGACTTCCAACACCAGTCTTTGATTTAATTCTCTCATTTTCCACGCCTTCCTTTGACCTTACCCTCTCCCAATCCCCTCCCATCTGCATGGCAGTCAATGTACTTGATCTTATCCTCTCGATTATGCTCTAACCCAGTTAATCTTACTGCAACCACACTCCAGGTTTCTGATCACTACTTTGTCTCATTCTCTCTTGGTCTTCCAACCCTGCTAACTCAACTTCTTCCCACATAGTAAAGTGTTGTCACAATATTCGTTCCCCCAGCTGCTAGAGCCAATTTCTATCTGTCACTTTGAAGCATCTCCCTATCATCCCAGGGAAATTCTTTGCCATCTCTCCTAAATACTCCCTCTCCACTACCTCCTTCCCTATCGGTAGACGACCTTGCCAACCATTCCAAAGTGAAAGTTAACAAAATCGCTCCTCTTTCACTTTAACTGTTTAGGCTTCTGGCCCCACTGTCAGTGAACTACCTTATTCTTTCCTCTTTCCCTGCCCTCTCTTCAGACAATGTCCTGCATCTGTTATATATGGGTGTTGACAACTCGGTGGTCCACTCAAAGAGCGCGAAGAACCTTGGTGTGACGCTCGACAAAAACCTGTATTCTCTGCCAACAAAGCAGTGACTTGCTCTTTTACAGTCGTGCTGTACAATATCAGCAAAATACAACCCTACCTAACACAGGAAGCTGCTCAAGTTTTAATCCAGTCACTTATCTCCCTTCTGGACTTTTGCAACACATTGTTGGCTGGGATCCCCGCTTGTGCCATCAAGTACCTGCAACTGATCCAGAAGGCTGTAACCAGTCTTGTGTTCATCCGTCCCAAATATATATAGGATTGGTTCAACGGTTGAAAGCAATAAAGTACTATATAAACAACATGTGCAACCACAAGGCTGCATTCGACAATAAAATGTTTTGAAGTTAGCAACAAAAGACAATAATTGTATATTAATATTATATTATTTATATATAAATAAATAAACACTGGCTCATGAAGATATCGATTGAAACATCGGACTGAAACATAATAGCATCAAAAAGAAACATGCAAAATATAATGCATATAGCAATGACAATTCTGAATATATAGAGAATAAATACAACATACATGCCCACTGTGTGAAGAATCAATATAAGGAAATACAATTTCCCTGAATTACAGATTACTGAGCTCAATCTGTAGTCCAACATGTCATTGTCGGTTGGTGGAAGTGAGAAGGGGTTATTTGGTTTCTTACAACTGTCCTATCTGCACATCGGAACATTAAATAGAAGGAAATCCGGAGTGCTGGTCCAAACTGCTTGTCTACTATGATTAGATCCCAATTTTTTTCCCCTGGTAATAAGAAGGTTGAAAAGAATATCAAGAGCCCCTTTTGTGACTGGAAGTGGATCGCTGTATGTAAATCATTGTGGGAACTACTGGTTTGGCACCTTTCACAACTTTGTATGTTTAGAATAGGCCACAGACTTGATGTTTAGCATATCAATGTATGGTAGATGTAGGCAGATTAAACCAAGTGGATAATTTTGTCCATTTGGAGATGAAAATTCTTTATGGATCTCCACTCAAACACAATTTCATTATTCAGGAAGGAAGGGTGCAGTGAGCTAAAAAAAGACAAAAGCAGAACTGTTGGCTAAATTCAACATGACAATATCTGCTGAATCTTAAGGTTGTTCAATTTCAGTTCTGATTTTGGCTTTTTTGTGGCTCACATATTGACCCACTCATAAGTGTACACTCACTCATATAATAGACAACCTTGTTTATTTAATGCAGACGTCAGTGGTACACCTAGGATTTTTTTTAGTTTGTAGATTTTGCCACTTGAGCTCCTTAGTAATGTGGAATTCATTTTGCTACCAAGCATTATGCAAATATCAACAAGCTAAATGTCAGCAAGATTTGTAGAATTCAGTAGTAAACTGAATATGTTCATGCTTATCCATCTTTCTTCTTACTGTACTCTTTTTTACACAGTTCATCAACATTGTAATTCCAAATCCGGATCACTCTGATCCAGATTAAACTTTTTAAACTGAGCCCAGAGCGGAAGCGTTTTGAATTGAGAAAACTTTTCAGGAAAAACTTTGGTTGTTCATTAAAATAGTTTATTCCGTGCCTAATGTTACATCTGATAGTTGCTAACAATACGTTGTTAAGCGTCAAACATTTGAAATAATTAGCAAAATTTTTATTATGAATGGCTGATTCTGAACGGTAGGAAAATCAATGAAGACTGCGTCTTACGTCATTAAAAGATTTGTTCAGTGTTATTCTTTCATGACAGTTAGTTTTAGCAGAGAAAAGAGCTATACTAATTAGTTTTTTTCCTGGTGCACATTTGAGCAGTAGCCTAACAAAGCAATTAACAAATAACAGTATAAATAAAGCTTTTCGGATAATTTCTTTCAGAAGAGTTCAGCATTGAAACTGGTGGGGAAAAATCTGATGCAGACAGTTTTTTGGAACTTACAGCTAGATCCGCAACACTTCCTTGGAGCGAGGTCACCCATTAGCCAGTTACCGTAGTAAATCGGTGTGAAAACTGGCTATCCAATTTATTCCTAGAATTACATAATAACACGGTGCAATTGACATTTGCAATCATCAATTATTACAAAACGATGACGGCAAACGGACTGTCGACAAGAATTCAGCTGTATTTGGATCCTCGTGAGCGGCAAAGTGTAGGTACTCAGGACCAGGTAAAGAAGTTTAATGACGGGCCGAAACGGAGGCCCTGTTAGCTAGGTAACGTTAGCTAACTGCAAGGTTGCTTGATGTCAACGTTTGAACACACAACTTGTATTGGCAGATGTAATAGCATGTCTTGCTAATACTTTACCATGCATACACATATTTGCGGAAAGTTTGCATACTTGTTAACTATATAGCAGTCTAAAATACCAAAAACATATCTATGCCGCTGACTTGCGAGCCTTACTGCCGTCACGTATAAATAGTTATTGCTTTACTTGTCACCTTGCAGAATTGGACTCGTTTCGGCTGAATAGCAATTAACTTTATATATCCATATCAGAGCCCTTTCCTACGCCTGGGCCAGCAGATGCAAGACATCTTGGGTGATGGAGGGATTCTGAAGGAAGTGGTCCAACCTGGAGAAGGCCAACCAGTGCCAAGAGATTCCTCAGTGTCAAGTAGGTTAAGCAATTAGAATATTTTTATCTTTAGGTTCTCCCAATGTTAAGCATTTGCCTTGTGTATTACTTTGACATAATGCAATCAATTACTTTAAAAGAGGAGTTCTTCATTGCTGTCCCTAGCGAGATACTGTCGGTTTCACTCAAACTCCAATCTAGTTCAATGGTTCTCATTTGATCTGACCAGAATATGCTTTTTCTCCTTGGTAGTAAATTGCATTTCTCTGGATTTCAGTTTTTTTCTTGAGAGGAATATACTGAAATAAGTTGTTAACTAAAATGTGTCTAACCAAGTGTGTCTAACTAAATGTAACACCTGGATGTACTCTGGATCTAAGGCCTGGAGTGTAGAATCTCTCGTCTGTTGCTAATAATTAGTCAGATTATCAACAGAAACCCTAGTTTGTTGCAACTAGGGTTTCAGGGAAACACCACAGCTGGGTTACTCTCCAGGAAATTTGTTGGAGATTTCTGACATTTTCTTTGATTGACAATTCTTTAAACCCGTTATATCCCTTCGCAGTCCATTTCTCTGGATTTCTGGAGTACTCAGACCAACCGTTTGAGACCACCAACCATCTGAAATACCCTCGAATGATGAAGCTTGGAAGAGGTAACATGGAGCCATAAGGCTGTAAGCCTGTCTGCACTCAACTTTCATGTGGCTTCTGCTATCAGAATTTGAAGATCAAATTAGCTGTGGTGGTCTGGTTGGAATCTGTACGATTTTCTCTTCGTGTGGACACAATTGGGTTGCTGAATAGGCATAGAAGTTGTCATCATTTTCATTCTGTTAACATATCTTTAGACAGTTTGCGTTGGGAGTGGGGCACACATTGTTTTCAGAAAATGTATATGTTTTGCTAAAACAACCTGTAACATCATCATTTTGCTTTTTGGTTTGTTGGTTGGCTAATTACAAATTTGTGGCTGGCAAGTTAAGTACAGTAATTAGCTAGGCTACTGCCATCAGTTGTTCTCTATTTATAATTTGAAGAATTTATACTGGCATTAAAAGCAGAATCAAGTCTGATAGTTTAGATCTAAAACATTTAATGTCTGGGTTGGCTAGAGTAAAAGTTTGTGAAATGGTGCTTTACTAACAGATTTCATAAGTTGTAACGTTTTTTTTTATAGACGTGACTCTATATGGCCTGGAGCTGGGTATTCTGACCATGAGAAAGGGAGAGTTCTCTCGTTTTCTGTTTTTACCTGATTACGCTTATGGAGACATGGGCTGCCCTCCACTCATCCCCCCTTTAGCCACTGTGCTCTACGAGGTGCAAGTCCTTGACTTTCTTGACTCGGCCCAAGTGGATGAGTTCTTCACACTGACTTCGGTGAGGAAACACAGTGTTTTCTTTCAGTAGGAATCTTTTAAAAAAATGTTTGTCAGGGCAACTCAAAACTAAAACATCTGTATTGACATTGGCCAATTGTGTTCTATGAATAACTGAATATTTTTTGTCTGTCCCCGCCCCATCTTTATCGTTCCAAAACATATTTTTCCCTCCAGGAGGAGCAGAACACTGTACCGCTGTACAAACTCCTGGATGTGGTTAAAACAGAGCGCAGCTTTGGCAACCGCTGCTTCAACCAGAGTCGCTTTGAAGATGCCAAAGATCGCTACAAACAGGTACCCCCTGGAGAAATAAGCCCCGTCTTAAATGTAATGTCTTCGAATTAGTGGCATTAATGTTGTTGGATCATTTCAAAAGCTTTTTGTTCTTTTTGTCCGTATATACCTTTTCCTTCATAACAGGCAACCTTCCAATGGGAAATTTGGACAACACATGTATAATGTTTTTGTGTGTGTCTTTGGACAACACTAATTTAGAATGTCTTAGTCTGTGCGTGTTTTTAGACAACACTCATTTAGAATGGAGGTAGACAGACTGAGAGAGTGTGGCGGAGAGAGAGATGGATATACATCTCAATGTATTACATTTCTATTTCGTTTTTTGTTATTCATACATTTTATCCCACTGTCTGGCTAGGCCCTGACTCTGCTGGGGAATCGGGAGGTAGAGAATGAGGAGGAGAAGAGGAGCATAGCAGAGGCGCAGTTTCCCATTTACCTCAACCTGTCCCTGACCCAGCTCCGCCTGGATAGACCCCAGAAGGCCCTGGATTACAGCCACAAGGCTCTCAAGATTGACCCCAAAAACACCAAGGCCCTCTTCCGCTGTGGTCAGGTCCGATCTGCAGGGTGGGGGCTAGTGGGTCGAGGGGCTAGTGGGTCGAGGGGCTAGTGGGTCCAGGGGCTAGTGGGTCGAGGGGCTAGTGGGTCGAGGGGCTAGTGGGTCGAGGGGCTAGTGGGTCCAGGGGCTAGGGGGTCCAGGGGCTAGGGGGTCCAGGGGCTAGTGGGTCCAAGGGCTAGTGGGTCCAGGGGCTAGTGGGTCGAGTCACGTTGTCAATAAACCAGGGGTGTGCCTTTTGGGCAGGACAGCTACTGTGGCAAAAAGAAACATATCTGCTGTAACACCCTTTCTATAGCAATACTACATTTCATATTGCTGCGGTTTCCTTCTAATTATACATTTGCAAAACATTCTAAAGATGTTTTTGCTTTGTCATTATGGGCTACAGTGTGTAGATTGATGAGGAAGCAAATTCAAATAAGAATAACGTAACAAAATCTGGAAATGTTAGAGTTCTGCATACTTTCCAATTGCACTGTGTATGCCCATCCAAATTGCTTTTATTATAAAGTATTTCTTGTGCCAAAGGGTGGTCCAGGAGTCTGCCTCCGGTGCATATTTTACTGCTGAAAAAGATGTGTTTAAATAGAATAATATTTCGAAACACGTTTACATAAATTATGAATAATACTGATGCTACAATAATAAGACCAAACCCTGATTGGTGGAATGTTCAAAAACATTTCCAAACATGTAGTCTTCCAATTGAAGCTGTCAGCAATATACGGGCATAGTATCATTTCAAATCAAGTGCTAGAGCCAAAACAATAGATGTCACTGACCAAAAGCATCTTGACACCCAAGGTAAATGCTGTTTAGAAAAACATATTTTCTATGACCATTTGCAGTTTTATGTTGTTTTAAAATCATTCTGAAATGTACATGTTCCCATTTCTATTTTTTGTTTTGCTTGTTTTATGAAAGCATTTTCTTTTAAATACTAAAACAGTACTTTTTCTTCAGGCTTATTTGGAGTTGTTTGAGTATGAGAAAGCCCAGGATTATCTCACAATGGCCCAAGCCAACAAACCATTTGACACTGACATCAACAATCTCCTGAGAAAGCTTGCCATGTAAGATAATATTCCTGATATTCATTGTTATGTCAATAATAATAATAATAATAAACAGAATATGCTTATTGCATAAATATGCACCAACATTTTTTTATCATTTTAATGAACTACTATACGTTTGTGGTTGTAGCAAAGAAGTATAAGCTGCTTATTGTAATGAAAGATTTAAGCACAATGTCAGTATGGTGGGTGTTGACTATCTTTTAATATTTGTCCCAGTTTAATCCTATGACCCATTGCTGCTCAACTAAACATAAAGCTTGATGTTTGCAGAGGCTACTGTAACTGTTTGGACAAAGAGAAAGATATGTGCTCCAAGATGTTTGCGGACTATATGAAGAAGTGAGGGTAAGGCTTTACAAACTTGATTCACGGTTTAACAGATTGCATTTAGTGACTAAGCAAATACAAATCAAATTGATGAAGTAAGTGACTGAGCAACACTGGTAGTTCAGCAGTTTAAAGAATCTCTTTTAGCAGTAAAGTGGTCACCTATTATGTGCCCCCACTTACTAGAGTGGTTGTGGCATAGTAGTCTAGATAAGGTTGATCCTCGACAATTATTTTCTAAAATACCTTAAAATGTCTAGTAAGCTATGTTGTAATGTAAATATTTCCATAACACTGGTTATGTCTGTGCTAGCCATTGGAGGGCGCTGTATGAACAGAATGTGCCCTTCACTGCATTGATGTTTGCCACATTTCAATTGTGTCTAGTTCAAATACCTACCACTTTTCTCTTGGTTTTAATCAGAGCCCAATAAGACCACTGAATAAGTCTGCAGCGTAGTGTCTATCATATATTTGGGTCTCCTCCCAGACCTGGATCAGTTAATTGAGCTCCTGGACACTGTGGCCCTACTTGGTGGCATCAGGTGCACTGATACCTTGGGTTTTTTGAGCAGCGTATATGTACAGGTCCCGACTTCAGATAGTTGCATGTATCACTTTTAGTAGAGATGAAAACGACTGCATTACAAAAAGGCCTGTGGTTGCTGTAGTTTTACATAATTGCCATGAGTCACAGCTCTTACTTTAAATAAAAAAACTAAAAAAACATCAATAGATTTTCAAGTTTACCGAACTATTGTATACACAAAGTACTAGTTGAACAGTGCAAATTATGCATTTTCAAACAAATAAATAGCATCAACATCACAATCCATACATTTGTTAACATATACTTTGTGTTTTTGCACTGTTTAGGTATATGTGTTTTTATTTTTGCAAAACCTAACCTGTGTACACTGTGCCCATTGGGTGGACAAAGTATATTTGCGGCTTATGTGTTGTGTTTGGATAACATGTAGAAAAGCGAGAGATCAATTTTGGACACATTCTGTTTCAGGTGATGGTGTAAACAAGATCTTAGTCAACACAAGTCCCACACAAATGTTTGTAATTTGGAAATATATTTACCTTTATTTCATAAGTTTTGTTTATATCATTTAGCAAGCTATTGTTCATAATAAATCCAGTGCTAAGTAAACATTTATTTTAGTGTTCATCTTAAATAAAGTCTCTTTCAAAAGAAAAATGTTGTCTTAGTTATCCAAATAAAAGTGATCCAAGTGAGTCAAATTTCTGGAAAAAAAAAACCTTCCTGGGCAAACCTGGGTTGAAGAACAGTAGGGAAACTGTTGATTTACGTTTGGATTGAAGGGGATTCATGGGTCTCCGTCAACGGTTCTGAATCTTCCAGCAAAACATTGACACTAAAAGCCCTTAGGAGTGGCTGGAGTGGAAATACCAAACACTGCCCATACCATTAAAACTCTGAATCAGGGAGTATGGTGGTGGCAACATCATGCTGTGTGGATGCTTCTCCTGGGCATCTTGTTAAAACTGAAGGAAGACTTTAAAGAGCACAATACAGGGAAATGCTGTCATAGAAACTGCTTCTGTATGCTGTGCAGCTTGGGAGGAAATTCACCTTTTAATAACACAGTGATCTCAAACACAAGGCCAGAAGAACATTTGAGTGGCTGAAGAACAGAAAGGGAAATATCCTACGTTTGTCCCAATTCCAGCTTGAGCAGACAAAAGTGGGTCTTTTTACACAGGCACCAACAAACTTTAGAAATAATATTTTCTTGGCTGTCAAGGAGCTGCGCAATGGCACAGCGGTTGGGCACTGTGAAGCTTTGAATGCAGGTAAGTAGTCATTTGACAATATTTAAGGGTTTCATTAATATATATGTTTAGTGTTGATACAAAAATAGATACTAATTATTATTGTCACTCTTAACAGTTTTTCAGAAGGTTAGCCTCCCAGACTGGAAGTAGAAGCAAGGTTGGCTTGGGTTCAGATTGAGCCCCAGTGATGATTGGGAAATGTGGGGGTTCTCCACTCTCCCACGAGATGAGGTCCCCCACCTAATAAACGTCCAGTGCCTTGGCCACGGTCTGGATCTTGCAGCCATAGATGCCATAAATAGGGACAATAAGATAAAGGTGTCACTGCGTGAACTATTTTCAAATGTGCAACCAGGTAATTTTTTATTGACTTTCCTTTTCATTCAGCTGTCTGAGCTCCTATGAGGCCTGTATAATCATAATCATTATCATTATTCGCTAAAAGCTTGGAAGCAGCTTAAAGCACTCTGTGAGGTCCTCCAGATGAAGGTGTGGAGGCTGACAAACCTGGGGGGAACAAGGTGGCTACCACATGTGGAGAGCTTTCAGAAGGTTTCTCAATGACTATCCTGTGGTGTTGGCTCACATGGAGACAACTATAGAGACAAGGGATGTCAATTTTGAGACAAAGATTCATTAGTTATTCAATTTGCATATGCTGTTATGGTTTCTTGAACTTGAGTGGTCTTTTGCAGATCTGCGAAGCAGTTTGTGCAAATACTGATGGACCTCTGCTGCCTCCTTTTCATTGTTCCTTTTTGAGCTTGTTTTTTTATATAGATTGTACTTAGAAAAGCTAAGAATTGTATTAGACAGTGATATGTGTACTTTTTGCAGTTTGAAAATTCAGCAGGATAGGGTTTCAAATTTATGCTTACTAGCGTGTACACAGCACCTGGGGAGTGCCTTGCAGGTTTTACTACTAAAAAGCATTTAGAGGTCTGTAATTTTGATCATAGGTACACTTCAACTGATTTTTAAGTAATATTTATTTATATATAGTAAATACTTATGTCATGCAATAAAATGCCCATTAATTACTTAAAAATTATACAATGTGATTTTCTGGATTTTTGTTTTAGATTCCGTCTCCCCACTATCTTTCTCTTTGTCCAAACAGTTACAGTAGCCTCTTGATAGATTGATCCTGACAACCACATTCAATGACCTTGAGAGACACAAAATCCTTCAGGCGGCTGCAAAACTGATGGACCCCAGAGGGTAGCCAAGAGACAAGGCCGAGCTGGGCAGCTATGATGTAGAACATCGCCGGACCACTTTGCTGGAATCTTGTATTGCGTGGGCTGCAACAGGGCTCAGACACGGTACCAGGAGTGGCCCAATGGATAGGTTCTAATCGAAGAGCTGCCCTAGGCCCATCAGAATACTGCTTGCACAGTTTTCATGCCTGTCCTAGACTGACTGAATAACCTTCCCTATCAAGTGATGGTGGTTGAACCATCCCTGAAGAAGACTTTGGGGGAGGGGTTTGGAGCTAGGGGCTTGCACAAGGAAGGGATTAAAGTGAGGGTGCACAGTCCTCACTCCCACAATCTCAACTTCGCCAGACAGATTTTCAGTGTCATGAGAAGCTCATGAAGCCCTTCGTCTAGCGGGGACCGTTGGTGATCCGGTCTGCTGGGTCCGGTTGATGCCTGTTCCCAATTTGTGCCAGGCTAACAGTGGTTGGTAAATCACCTCTTGGGACCACTGCAACTCCGAGATCCCTGAACCTAGTTACCATGGGTTGTCATGAGGATGCGCGGTAGGAGTCTGGTTGAGGGAGAAGTTATGTGCTTACCACAGTGACTTTCTGCTTCCTGAAACCCCCCGGCTGGGGCCTTCTGGGGCCGTCTGCGGCAGGAGCCGAAGGAGGGAAATGGCAGGGAACCCTACATGCAATGGCTCCTTTAGCAAACAGCAATAGAAGCATGGCAGCCCCTCGCTGACATTACGACCAGACAACCTAAATCATTAAAGAAGCAAGGTGGCCGCGTATGAGTGTGATATCAAATAGAGTGGCATTTCTGAAGTTAAACAGGTCTATTTTGAGCCAGCCAATTCTTCGTATTACCAACTGATGTCCTAAAATACTGTTAACGTGGCGTTTTTAACGAAGCAAAATGCGTCTGGTAATGCCACGAGTCAGTAGGAGCAAGAGCTAGCCACACTGCAATGTTACCATGTAGCGATTTCTGTTTGAGCACACAGAACATGGGTAATGCGCTGTGGGAGAGAATTGGTCAGGAGACAAACGCGATTAAACCAAACACTTACAGTTCTGGGATTTTTTTCACTTACTTAATGGCAAAGTAAGGCAACATTTTTTAAATTGCGTCTCCAGACATTTTGCGAATTTGGGCAGAAGTGAGATTAGTGGACTGAGGTGAGCACATTAATGGTTAAATTGCTATTTGCATGGAGATAATAGGCTATTGGAAATGGTAGGTATGGGATGGAAATACCAAAGCAGTCACAGATTTACTTGTACTGTGTTTCATCTACCCACGAGATCATGTTCCATTTCTATTAATTCTTTTGATGCAAAATGGCTGACTGCGTCAAGCAAAATCCATTAATAATTTTCTGATTACCAAAATTATGCGAAGTTCACTAAACTGTGAAACTTTATGTTCAAGTAAGATAACAAGTATTTATAAGAATCACAATGACTTCTAAATTGCTATTCAAAAATGTTTTTAAATATTAATAAATATATAGTTTTCGCCGCTTGTAAGCTTGTCAACCAGAAGTTAGCAGTGAAGAAAAAACATACTTAATATCTCTGAATTGGAAAGAGTAGGTTTGAATGCAAATTTGTTGTTGCTGCATTTCATTTAGCATCCATACAGACACATTTTACTTACAGCCACTTCAAGTTTAAACCTACTACAACATGCCCATTGCAGGTCTAGACATCTGTTTGTGTACACAGGCCTTCGTGCAAACTTTTAGCAGATAGCACTTTCAGATGGAACAAGGCGATAACATTCACACAAAGGATTCAGGTCTACGTCTAAGCTCTAGTTTGTTCCTGAGGAGGAGACAGTGGAACCCAGTGACCTTTTATAAAGGCAGATAAGATAGACCTGCCATTCAGTTTGCTGATCAGCTGGACCAGGCGAGCCAACCAACAACATAGAAGATATTATCTCAAAGAAGACAAGCAATCAAAACTGACAATTTAAGTATAACCTTTATAAGAAATTGGAAATAATGAAACAGTCTTACAGGTACTAAAACATGTAACTTAAGATTAGTCTGAATTGCTCTATATTCAGGACTGTGAGGCAAAATATTGAAAAGCAGTTTTCCTGACTATATGGTGGTAAATGGAGGCCTGTGGTATCTTCAGCACTGTCCAGTCTTGAGAGTGTGTGTGGTAACTGCTTTTAGTCAGGATGTTTTGCATGATGGTCTTACAGACGCTTAGCTAGTGTGTGTATATATATATATAAATATATATAGTCCAAAAAAAACTTAAGGGAACACTTAAATCACACTAATCACAAGATGCAGGAAATGCACTATATGGACAAAAGTATTGGGACATTTATCCCATTCCCATTCATATCCCATTCAAAATCCATAGGCATTAATTTCGAGTAGGTCCTCCCTTTGCATCTTCCACTCTTCTGGAAAAGCTTTCTACAAGATTTGAGTGTGCCTGTTGTAATTTTTGTCCATTATTTCAGAAGAGCCGTGGTGTTGTCAGATACTTGTCAGGGCCTGGCTCGCAACCTGTGTTCTAGTTCATTCTGCTTGCATCAACAAAGAGATACTTTGAAAAGTAATTTTGTCCCCATGCAGTGTAGTATCACACGTAGCTTAAGAAATATATGTATATGTTGTCAATCCACATACAGCTGTGGCCAAAGGTTTTAAGAATGATGCAAAGACCTTTTTGTGAATTTGGTATGCTGAAGTATAATTACAATTATTTCATAATAGTCAAAGGCTTTATTGACAATTACAATAAATTCGCTAAATGCGGGTAAATGTTGTCATTGGCGAGTTAAATATGGAGACAACACTCCACACTGTCGGGTAGAAAAAATTATTTCATGCACGCGCTAGAGAAAGCAGCTGACTTGCTGTCACTTCAATCGGTTGGATCCGCAGCGCTGCATGTGTCGTGCTCGTGCGTAGTACGTAACATTAATTGCGTCTGTTATCAATTTTGTATACAGTAGCTAAAACCTGAGTACAGCCTACTTGTTGATAGTTTATGCTAACCCAGCTATCATGTTATGTTGTTTATTGCGGGAGTGGAGCCCCCAACATAGAAAAACAAAACTTTATGCCGAGACCACTTCTATCATGGCTAATGCGAGTGCCCCCTCGTCATCTCATCCACCGAAAATAATGAGGAACTTTTATGAAAGATAGCGATAATGAAGTTGTTCCAAGAACATAGCTAGAGGGAGGAGGGAGTTATGTTTTGCAATTTGTGTCGTGTCAACGCGGAGGAAAAGCGCAGTGGCAATTCCTTCGTTGTTGGCACTACAACTATGAAACTGGAGAACATACTACTTTACGAGTGCTCACAATGTCACCGTGATTGCACGTCAGACGTCAGGGCACAGTTTCTGCTCCTCCAGGCTACCCCATCACGACAGGCCATCGCTACCGCTCAGAAAATGACCATTAAGTTAAATGTAAGAGTTTTATAATCTAAAATCGTATCCAATACCCACCAAAGATCACGTTATCCACCTTTTTTATTTTCGTTGTTAGGTAGCTGTAGTATTTTAATACGTTTTAGCTTTATATATATTTTATAATAATATTAACTCCTTAATAAATAATCCTTCTTGCACATAATACTTATGGCCTACCACTAGTTTTGGCCTACCACTAGGCCTACCACTAGTTTTATTAATTCTAATGTGATATACTTAGTGTTGAGACAGTTGAATTCATATTTTTGCATAAAGTTATTACTAACTTTATTACTGCATACTACTATAATATTGATGGAGAATACGAGTTGTTAGCAAATTGTGTCTGGCTGATAAATGTGTTTATCTACCAGCCACCTTGGCTGATAAGCCAAAAAGTTAGTTTTGGACCTTGCTGAGGATGTTTTGGTACCATTTTTTATTCATGGCAGAGTTCTAAGGCACAATTGTGAGTGAGCCCACTCCCTTGGCTGAGAAGCAACCTCACACATGAATGGTCTCAGGATGCTTTACTGTTTGCATGACACAGGACTGATGGCAGTGCTCACCTTTTCTTCTCCAGATTTTCAGTATGTCCCAAACAATAGGAGTGGATTCATCAGTAAAAACAACTTTACCACAGTCCTCAGCAGTCCAATCCCTGTACCTTTTGCAGAATATCTGTCTGTCCCTGAAGTTTTTCTTGGAGAGAAGTGTGTTCTTTGCTGCCCATCTTGACACCAGGCCATCCTTCTAAAGTCAATGCCTCACTGTGCATGCAGATGGTACTGGCGCTTGCTGGACATTCTTGGGTGCCCTTTAGCCTTCTTCCCAACAATTGAACGTCTTTCCTTGAAGTTTTTGATGATCTGATAAATAGTAGGTTTAGGTGCAATCTTACTAGCAGCAATATCCTTGCCTGTGAAGCCCATTTTCCATGGTTACCAAAGGAAGAACAATGATTTCAAACAGCACCCTCATTTTAAAGCTTCCAGTCTGTTATTCTAACTCAATCAGCATGACAGAGTGATCTCCAGCCTTGTCATTGTCAACATTCTCACCTGTGTTAACGAGCGAATCACTGACATGATGTCAGGTGGCCCTTCGTGGCAGGACTATAATGCAGTGGAAATGTTTGTTTGGGGATTAAGTTCATTTTCAAGGCAAAGAAGGATATTTGTATTTGTAATATTTGTGTCCTTCTCAAAACCTTTGGCCACGGCTGTACATAACTGCAAGGGTCTTGCGTTTCTGTAACTTAATGTACAGAGGTTATTGTGGATGGTGGATTTCATTAGGATTTTATCTGAACCTTGGAAGAATATACATTTTGCAGATATTGCACTTGATGGGTACAATGTATTTAAGTATATATTAGTGTATATATGGTATATATAAGGTAGGTAGGTTATATTCTTAAATATGTTGAATAGCTAACCCTAAGTATTGAATTGGGAAACAATTGTGGTATTACAGTTGGAGTGTATCAGCCACCATCTGCCAAACAAGGTAGGCTCAATCATCTAATAGACCAATTGGCCACATTTGATATCAAATCAAGTTGTTGACCTGTGCTTTTAGTGGCATAGCCCATCTGTGCTACTATGCTGTTGTATGTAGATTGAGTCAAAATCAATACAGCAATGGTGGTACATCAAACGGAGCTCCAAAAAAACATCTACGATTAACTGTGGTGAGAGTTTGATGATCAGAGAGGCAGAGGCACACTAATGTGCCTGTTCTGCTGGGTCTACTTTAATATGCCCGTGGCGCTGACAGAAACATGGCGTTTGAGATATGCAGCCGCCGAATGTTGTGTGTGTCAGCCTTTGCTCCCCTTGAGTCAATAAGCCTAGACTGAGCCTTAGGTCTGTGGCACACGCAGAGAAAAAGATCTAGCCAAGTCAGCCAGCCAATATTATAGTAAGTCCGTTCTAAATAAGCCTCCGATAAAGGCGCATAAGGAACCCAACCTTCTCTTAAATCAACCTTGCCGGGCGTTATTATAATTAATGAAAATACTTTCAGGCCGTTTGTGTTCAGTCTTACCCCCTTTTCTCAACTCCTTTTGGTAGATCAATGTCTTATTCATAATATATAAAGTGGTGTCTCTGTACCCCAATATTTTCTCTGGTTTAGTAAAGGTTGTGTTTTCTTTTCCTCGTTGCAGCTCTCCCAGCTTTGATTAAACACACTCCCTGCTGCTTGGAATAGCACAACTCTAAAGATAGAGTAAAGCAGAAGGAGGAAGGGGTCAAAGGAGGATTTGTTCCTTCTTTTACCCTCCAATACAGCAGTGGTTTTGTCAAGAAGCATACTGCTTATCAACATTTCTTAGTCATTCGGCTCCTCCTGCAACCCTTAGCAAGAATGAGGGCTCCTCTGTTGGGGGTCAGTTATGTATAGTCCTGTGTGTTATGGGGTAGCTAAACCTACAGAGGTACGTCATAAAAACAGTGGTGTTTTTGTTCAGGCCTCTTTGCTTGCATATAAAGCAAAGGGCCCTTTTTTTCCTCTCGGGCCCTCGGTATAATTACTAGCAGATTTGACAGCTCAGCTTTTCCCCCTAAAGTTGTTCTTTAGCGATTTCAATTGGAGCTGAAGTTCTTCCAAAGACTGTAGCCTTTTCATCTTGAACCCTCTTATTTCAAATGGGTGTTTGATTTTCTATTAGACCAATGCCTACTTAAGCCCCTTGTAGGGCACAGAAGGTCTTTGTTAATGTAAAGAAAAAAGATGTCTGTATTCTCAGCTGTGCTATAGAAGGCCTAGGTGGACAGGCACAGCCCCTTGCCACTTTGGGGCTGGAGGAAGTAATACAGTAGAAGGAGATAAGAGAGGCAGAATGGAGAGAACAAAGGTTGTTTGTTCATTGTTTGGACCAATTTTGAAGTTGTACTGATAGTGTCAATGAGTATAATTGTTTTGTCAAATCGCAAACAATGATACAATGCTGCTTTGGCGTTTTATCTTTGTCCTGAGGCCAAGTGGTTTTTAGTTTTATGCACAAATGTACCCCTGAGTGCAGTAAAATACTGTAGATGGTCCTAATCTCACCCTTTTGATTGGCCTACAGAGGTCATCGATTCTCTTGCCAAAGCTTTCCCGCATTTCTTGGCCATCTTAGACCACTTGATGCAGCTCCGGCCTCTGTGTGGAGACATCTAAGTGCTACATTTTCTCATGGGATACGTAGCAAACGGCATGGCAAAGCGTCGCCCCAGGTCTGTTTCCAATGTTTGTGGCTCCATTCTCACTTAAATGCCTACTTTAGTCCTCAGTATTTAGGACAATTACCATAGGAACACCAGTTTGTGTTTTTACACCCCCCCTGCAGCACGCATGCCCCATTCCTGCTGGCTCCAATTGAATACATGCTTTGTATTCAATAAACCTATAAAAAGGGGCCACTTAATAAAATGAGAAATAATTTATCAAAACACATGTCCAGTTGTTGTGTCCTGCAAGTCTGTTTTATGTCCACAATTTCCCCCAAGCAAACAATGAGTAGTTACTAACTACTGGATACTGGACATTGGCCGGCAAAACAAGCTATTTAGGTAAATATCTGTATA
>JACXGK010001265.1:0-73679 GCA_016801125.1 Novumbra hubbsi | reverse complement strand
TGGTCTATATAGTGAGTGAATTTTGCATTGAACTATAACATTTAAAATACGTAGATCTAGACAAAAAGCTTATACTTACAAGGTAAACAGGTACTTTTTTGTGGATATTACTTGTACTTTTTAGCAGAGCTCTTTTCGGAGACAGTCTTGACTTGAGAGTGGGAGGCAAATGCCTAATATATTCATCAAGGCATTCACAAATTTAGCATGTTTTATCATCACAAACATAATATGTTTGGTGACGTTGTGAGGTTCAAATCTCCCTTCCGGTCTACCTGCTAGAACGCTCCAGGGTTTGTAAGGTTGCGGTAATAAGTACTCTCTCTATATTAAGTATAAGAGCCAAGTTATTTAAGACAATCAAATTAAAACTTGTCAGCCAGGTCAATTTAGTTTGTTTATTCATAGAGCTCAGATTTGCTTTTCAGTGCACAAGGTTTTTATACACACATGCAGACACAGGGGGGGTTCTGACGACCCTTATACTCTTATTCTGACTCGTGATGTCACAGAGCAATGATGCTTTCTGTCTACAAGTGTTCTTGATTTAACAGCCTTGGGCAGTTTCCTGTTTTCATTTAGCAACACATGATTCATATTTTGTTTTATCATTTCTCAGTAGCATATAAAATCAATTAATAAATGGTCTTAACAATACTTATTCCCACAGACATAATAGAAGATGTTTTAGGTAGATGTTCCAAAAATGTACCTGTGTATGAGCACAATGTATTATAACACTTGTTCTTCTAAATGTCAAATGATCCTATTATATCATACTGCAGCATATTCAAAGGTTGCCAAAGAGTGTGTGTCTTCAAGAAAGAAAAAGATAGCAAGATTAACCTGTTATGTACTGCTCACATTTGGAAATATTGGTTATTATGCTTACACATTATAGGCTGTAGCATTACATTTTAAATTAGATTAATAGGGATTTTGTACTTTTTGGGAAAAATGGATTCATTGAAATATCTTTGTGTTTTCTTTACATGAGGCACAATGAAACGGCAGAAACCATCTTTTCATACAGACCACTTTTCAGTATAAAATAATGGGATGTCATTGGGTAATGAGTACATTTTTGATGAATCTGTTCTTCTAATGGATTTATAATTAATGCTTGTAAGTTTCCTGATAGCAATGGGCCCTTTATGAAAGATAATGCTGCATAAAGACCAACTAATTTCTGGGTGTCAGGAATCAGTGGAGGTAAAAGTGATGATGACAATGATGATGATTATTATAATGATGATAACAGTTACTCTCAAATTCCAACTTTATTCTTCGCTGTCTGACATCCATAGATTTATTCTGAGTGTGGTTCATATTCTCCTATCAGGCTGAAAGCATCATTTGTCGTACATGTCAAAAGGCATTTGACAGTAAATACAATCTGTCTGGCATCTTCGAGAATATGCAGAGAGGCTGACTGGACTCTCTTCGCTGCGCTACTTGCATGAGGCTGATCTGTCTTAAACCTTACTTGCTGTATTTAATGTTATAGTCTAGCTAGCTTCAGATTCAATGCTCTGTTAATGTTCTTCCTCATAGGACAAGTTCTATATGCACCGCCCCATCAATCCATTTTTAGAAGCACACATTTTCCAGAGAAAGAGCATATTTTATGTCAGCAATTCAAGCTAAAATATGTGTAAATATTCAACCAAAATGAAACTAAAACACACTGACACAAGTGAAAAAGTGTTGGTTTAAAATTGCTGCCTTGAAATGAGCGCAGCAATTTCAACCAGAGAACCAAGTGAGCACTTGCTCAGCGATGCATCAACCAACGTTGGCATCAGGCCTACCACAGTCTGAAGATTTTTAATCTAGAATTTATTTAAATTGGTCAGGGTACTCAGCTCTCTGCTGTTAGGCTGGTTGTCTTGCATGTGGTTGCTAAAACCACCCATCACCTTTGCCTCCACCTGTGTGGGGGATCTGTGGAAGGGGATTGTTCGTGTATTGTTGAGCATCGTTTCTCTAATAAATGTTAAACAAAATATTTGGTGTTCCCTTTCTGAACATGCTTTTTGCTATTGATTGGAAGGGAAAATGGCTTGGATACTCTTCACATCCAGTAGAATTGTAGAATGCTGCTCTAAATTCTCTACAGTTCTATCAAGAAATCATATTTTCTCACACATTTCAAACAAATAGATATAGCACCAAAACTAAGTACACAATGAAATTACAAGTTAACTTTGTTTTAAAGAGCACATCCCCATCTTTAATTTGACACCACATTCACGTAACTTTGAATAATACGTATTGTTTTGTATACGCTTTTCACTCGCAATCTCACTCACCCTCCTCCACTTACTCTGCCAATGCATTACACATTTGCTACTGCACAATAGTCTAATAAACTAATTAACAAACAAGATAGTAAGCTAGCTTCAGCAAGCAGTTTGGTTCGTTTCTATATAGCCTAACTGACATCTGTAGAAACAAGAACATATGCTGCAGTGAAAGATGGAAAGGCTAAACATTTTGCATAAAACGAAACTACCTATTTTTTACGAGACAGCAAACATTGGCGGTCAACACATCTAATGGATTCATAACAACGAGATTATAAAACACACAAATCTCAACACATTCTATTTTGTATAGATTATAAGTAAAAGGTTGTGGCACGTATTTCGGGAGATTCAGGACATCATGATCAAGTAACTACGTCGTCAGCAAAGCATAACGTTACTGTCTCCAATCTTGGCTAGCTAGTGAAACTGACGTTATTGCAAAAGCGATACACATTTGCGGGCATTTCGAGTCTAATATATGAACCGAACCAGACAGTTAGTTGTCTAGTTATCTAGAGCAGTTTCCATTTCTGAATTAAATCAGGAGTAATGCAAAAAAACGAATCAACTACACTGCTAAATACCCAGACTGAGGAAACAACCATTATAGCTCCTCAGCTGAGCTCGCCTATCAAGATATCGTGACAGGTATGTTATTGCCATCAAAAAGATATTGCCAACATTTCACAGCATGTGTACAACACCACACATATATACGCAGTTTATTTTGTTACTAACCTCGACATTGTTATCGCTTTCAAAGTGCAAGGACGTTTCCAACTTTGCACCACCAAGCAACACAGAAACAGCCTCTCCTAACTTTAAAAGCTGAGGCCTTTTTGGTGCGTATTGACTAAAGAAATTATCAAAAGTAAAATGGTGCCTTATTAACGACAACACCCAGTTGCAGTTACATGTTTTTGTCATGTAGATTTTGTGATTATTACACAACTATTATTGTTAAAGAAACTCTGCCGGCAGCTATGGGATCTAAAGGGTTAATACCAAAGTTCGAGAGGAGTTTGAGAAGTTGACCGAAGTGGATGTTTGACTGGAACAACCACTGCTGAAAAGCATTTCCATCGATATATTCGTTATGGATGGTGAAGAGTATATGGGTCAGTCGTAAAAAACCTGAATAAAAGAGAGTGTTGATATGTTTATATTTCTGGCCATCAAAGCATATTAATGGTACACATACAATTTAGGACATGATTTGGATTTAAAAAAACAAAGCAAATAATAAAATATGGTTTTAAGAAGCACTTCTTTCTCTAAAAGAACATAAGCTTTCTACCAGGACAAAATATATGTAACGGCATATGTCTGTTGTCAATTATTCCCCTATGCTAGTTCAAGTGAATCCAATTGAGAAGAGAAAGTTGCGGCAGAGAAATTGCTGATAGATTTCTTGACAATTTTGTATACAGTATAACAGTTTTGTCATCATTCTGTCACATTCAGTCATACTGATCAAGGCAATTTCATAAAATCTACCAAAACGTTCCTTTGATTAGCTTTTGACATATTTCCCTATACATTCTTGACAAGCAATATATGCTAATTGAACATCTCTAATAAACATTTACTTACAAATGATTTTGTAAAAACAAACTGATTGACATGCTATGCAGGTCTAATTTGGGTGGTAGAAATAGCTTTATTATTTCCTAATAAGGGCGCGTCTATTCAGATGTCACAATGCTGCTCATGCTGGAATATCACCTCATTCATTAAATTCGATTTCCACATATCAATTCCAGGGCTCTCAAGAGGCATGGATATCTAATCTACTAAATGTACCAAGTGCACATACCGACACACACACGTACACCTCTTCATTGTCGTCTCATTTTGAAGATGATGGATGATTGCACATTGTATTCAGGTCCAAATTGGAACATCGAGTACTTTGCCCCACTCCTCTAATTTCCTGCCCTCCACCAGGCAGGGGGCACAGCCAAGCAGGATGCTTTTTGTGGTGGGGCTGGAATCCAGGGCACTATATGAAGTGGATATTCGATCTTGTCTAAAGGATATAGTGTGAACCAGGTCATTGTAGAAGGTCAAATGGAGGCCTACGCCAAAATAGTGGTGAGGTGCTGAAGCAAGGGTTTGAGAGGATAACCAGGGCCTTTATAAACCATAGAGAACATGGGAGATAATTGTTTGATGACTCAGGAGATGCTGATTCGGCTATGGCCATGGCACTTCACCCGTGTGTGTGTGTATTTCAGAGATAGTAGGGGGGGGGGGAATGGAATCACTTAGAACTAACAGAGCAGAGAACTGTTTAAGAGCAGCTGCAGTATGAAATTGATATTAATTGAATTTGATTTCACAATCTGGGCCACAAGGATCATTTACTTATAATCTCTTCTCAGTCGATACTGTATATTTTTTTGTAACACCACTTCTGGAAACTCTTGTATATGAATAACAATCATGAAAGCTCGATTAAAACAATTCCCTTAGCTCTTTATCATTTTAAGGCATGTCATACTTCCACAGTTTTTACATTGCAAGGTAAGTACCATCTTCAGTCAAACTTTCCGAAGTCAGATTTATTTTCTCAAGATGTTGGTCTACAGGAAGGAAGTGACATTTTTCTTGGAGGACTACAGGAAATGGTTTCATGCTTTGCATGCATCAGTCACTCAGGACAACTCAAGATCCAGCTCAATTGGTTCTGAAGTGTTAAGTCATTTGAATGGATGAATTCTATAGTAAACTGAAAAGGCCATGTTTTCCTTGTCTTCCTATCATCCCTTAAAGGTTAAAGGCAAAATGAAACCGCAGAACTGGCATGACCAAAAGTTGAGATTACCTAAAAAAAAAACACCTGTCATCTACTGTCGAGGTAAGTGGTAAAATCTTAATTCTAAGAAGACTGCTTTCTTTTTTTTATTTTAGAGTACATGCTTCTTTCCTCCTGACCTCCCATAATGGCCAAGTATGTGTTGTTTCTTTCCGACAGTTCAACAATGGTTGTGGCAAGAGAGGCCTGTAGATCCCACAATGTTGCCATGGGGTTCTTAGATGCCACTTTCAGTCAGCTCTTGGCCTGAATGTTGTGGGATGACCTGTCCTAAGTAGATTGCCAATACTCTCAATTTATAGATGATTTGTCGGCACAGTAGAATAATGTACTTCCAATC
Organism: Novumbra hubbsi; assembly: GCA_016801125.1. Lineage (NCBI taxonomy): Eukaryota > Metazoa > Chordata > Actinopteri > Esociformes > Umbridae > Novumbra > Novumbra hubbsi. The sequence continues at coordinate 68,212 of JACXGK010001265.1, read as the reverse complement.
ACTTGGAAATTGCTTTGTAACCCTTCCTAGACTCATGTGCATCAATAATCTTCTGAGGGCCTCAACCAGATCAGACTAAACCTGACCAATATTCTAACCTTCTTTTAAGGCTGGACTCTCCTAATGCAATGTTTTGTAATTATTTTCTAATAATTTGCACCTGTTTTACAGCACATGATTTTCATTTTGGCGATTTGATGTGACAGTAAAGTTGGGGTGTTTTTAGCACATACTGAGCGTAAGTTTATTACATTTTTGTGTGTTTTGAATTGTGGAAATGGTGTCAGCTTTATTGTTGTGTTTTGTTCATTTAATGTGATTTGTTCAACTGAGTTACCTTTATAAATTCATCAGATTTTAATTTAGCTGAAAAATGCGTCCAAATAATAACATGTACGAAAAGATAATACACTATTCAGGGAGGTCGATCTGGGATATCAATCTGTCCAGTTAGGAAGCAATAGCCATTGTGAATCAACGTCATCTGTTTTGGTGCAAATGAAAGTAACCACAGGTGCACTGGAGAGGCAACAGCATATAAATAACCGGTATCTGCTACTTTGGAGACATATCCTTGGTGGGTCGCACAGACCTCCACTTGCTAGCCAATGGTACCCTGACTGCTGTTAAGTACCAGGATGAAATCCTCAGACCCATCTTTAGATCCTACACTAGAGCAGTGGGCCCTGGGTATCTCCTGGTGCAGGACAAATGCCCGGCCTCATGTGTCCAGAGTGTGTAGGTGGATCCTGGATGATGACTTCATTAATGCCATTGACTGGCCCTCACATACCACAGAGCTGAATTAATTTGAGAATTTCTGGGACATTATGCATTGTGCATCTGATGCCACCAAGAAGCACCACAGACAGTCCAGGAGCTCATCTGATCAAGGTCTGGGAGGAGATCCCCCAGGGCATCATCTGGAGTATGCTCAGATGTTGTCAGGACTGCATACCGGCACATGGGGGCCATATACCCTACTGAGTCAAATTATGAGTTCCCGTGATTAAATAAACAGACTATGAGACTGAGTAAAACGTTTGAGAAAGAGAACAAAAAAATCCTCTCTTTGTGTGAATGTAGAAAAAAAAGAAAACACACAGAAACACAGAAACCACAAATATCATACTTCTCAAACAGACATATCCTGACTGGATACTTCTTACACTACATCCTGAAGTGTAAGGAGTATCCTGACATTCTTGTCATCTCAGTCCGTAGTATTATTAACAAGTGTTTGGCTTGGATGTAGCATCAAGAAGATAATTAAGAAACAAAAATAAAAGGACCGTTTTAGTCTACACCATCCCCTACACCCTTAACAGGGTACAATGGTTAGAATCCCACGAAGAAGAGAATCTCACTGCTGAAGAAGAGACAAAAGAAAGGCCATTGAAGTTGCAAAACATACCCCCATCTAACAAGCCTAATTACTTACTAAATTCAAACAATGAAACAAAATTGGAGCTCTTTGGCAAAGCAGATCATCAGTATGTACACAGACGACCAAATTATGTTTTTGAAGAAAGAAACACCCTAATTGCTGTCAAATGGGGAAGGCTTGGTTTAGATGTGGGTTTCTTTATTGCCACTGGTACTGTGGCACTTGAATATCATTAAATTAGTTGATTATCAAGGTGTTTTGGAGCACATTGTTCATCCTAACTTGGTGTTTGTCACGCTTCTTCTGGCAGGGCATTGACCACATACATTTGAAAACACTAATTACGGAACATGTTGTAAAATGTCGATGTGTTAGTGGGAGACCAACATTTTCTAAAAATGTTTTACTTAATTTCCATGGAATGTGAAATTATTTGCAAACAGAGCCCGCTTTTAGAAAACACATTTGGTGTGTGAGATATGGTCACTGTCACAAGCTTATTTGGGGTAACAGATCATTTTCCATGTCCATTAGGCTGTTGTAAAGATTAGGGCCCGGACATAAGAGTGAAAGATAACACATCTTATTATTCTGTGAGACCATCAGTATTCAGCATGAACAACATTTATCTTTGGGGGAAACATGTTAGAGGAAGTACAAAATCAATTAATTCTGTAACCAGGCACCAGCCACTGCATAGTAATACCAATTATGAAGTGAGTTTTTTGTTTATCAATTACGCATGGTGTCTTAGGTTTCCTAATTCCTAAAACTGAAAAACATCCTTCAAAGAATAAATGTGATAACGGTCAAATGACACATTAGACTGAATTGGTTATACCAATAACCAACCTCGATGTTCAACGTTGAGAGGCATGTTTGCACAGACCATACTAGACTCACCAACGGAGGCAGCCTGCCGACAGAGGACATTGCGCAGGGAATCCAGACAGTCTGTAAATGACTTAGTCCAGGCCTGCTGCCACACACAAAGCCCTGCTGAGTACATCGGATATCCTAATAAGAGATGCAATGAAAACCTGGCCTGAAGATCCCTAAAGCAATTCTTTCGTAATTTGTGTTGCGTAAAATGGCTCTTGGTCGGCCGGGGCTGATTACGTTAGCTTTGTGTCTATTTGCAAAGCAAACACTTTCAAGTCCCTGGAAGAATGACAACTTAAAACTAAATTATATAATCGACCATGCTCTTGCTTTTTTTTGTCAAGAAAACATTTTAGAAATGTTGTTACTTTTAACTACATGAGTAATTGGGCGTATGGATGCGTCGTGGTGAATAGTATGGTCACGATACTATGAGCAAATCCTGTTGTGTGGTCCACTTTGTCATGGAGTATTGGTAATGTATCACAAAGTCCCATGGTATTACCAACATGATCAGAACAGCAAATACTGTAGTAGAAGGTCTTGTATACCGTGGCTTTCAAAAGATCACCATTTTCTATAAACCTGTTAATTTTGATCATACCCATGATACGGTCTCACACACCACAGCTTTCAGTAAATCCCCGTGTTTATAATTTAGCATATTGTTTGCGATGCGTTATAATGAATTGAGCCAGAGGACAAGCTGTTCCTTCTCGAACCCTTTCTAATCTCTCATATTTCTACGTAAGCTTTCCTTAAGTCACAATTAAATAGCAGCTTGGAGCACTCTTTCCTCCGTCTCTATCTCTTCACTCACGTTGTGCCCGTGTAAAGTGGTTTACTATTCGAGCTCGAGGGACAGAATAGTAATGCAGTCCCAGTGACTCTTGGTTACAGCCTGGTTCATCCCACAGACTGACTCTGAACAGGTGCCGATGCTCTTGTCGGAGTGCGTCGACATGTTGGCGTCAGTAGAAAACATCCTGGATCGTTCCTGTGCTTAGGGAAAACATGACGCTCCCGTTGTATTTTCCAAGTAAATGTCAAGATCAACAAGAACTGTTTTGCTGCTAATGAAACAAACAGGTAGTATGACACTGTTTGTACGAAACTTTCTTTTGTGTCCCAATGCACTTTCCCTCATAGGCAGAAACTATACTGAGACGGAGACATATGAATGCCATATTCTTTTACCAGAAGTACTTATCTAAACTTAAATGTAACGTAGTTGACTTTTTTTCCTACAGCATCAGCATGGTTCTCACAGCTGAGCGTTGTTTAGAAAGGCTTCAGTGACTAAACAATGGCGCCTGCGAGCCTGACACCTTGAACCATTGCCATTTCACACATGTATCATTGTTGGAAATAATAGCGATTGATTCGTGTTTTTACACACCACGCCGCGTGGAAACAGCCATCTCAATAATAAATTGCTGCTGATCAACTTTTGTCTATTTCGGGGGGGACAGGTGTCAGGAAGGGGGGGGGGGGACAGAGGAGAGACAAAATGCCAGAGAAGTCACCTTAGAGGGATTATTGATTTCTCTGCAAAGCCTTTTGTTCTCCCTGGTAATAAAGCAGGTATTGATTTATTGGTGGACGACGGTTACCATTTGCCTGTTCTTGTGTTCGCTGTTCCCCGTCAGCCCGGTCCCCAGGAGGGGAAAGTTTTGTCAGAGACAAACCTGGGATCTTATTTCCTGTGTCACAGTACAATGGTTGCCCTGCAGCCTACGCATTGAGTCTGAGTCGAGTATCGATCAGGGTTTCTTTACATTGTGTGTTTGTTAGGAACTTAGGAGGCCCTGTTGTGTTTTCTGATCTGTAGTTAGACTGTCCACTTTTTCTAAAAAGCAGACCATGCAGCACCTATGACTTCATAATCACTCCCTTTGACACTCCACACTTTAAGTCTGCGTAATGACTTAATATATAATGGATTTACTGTATGTGATTCCAACAGGGCTTAAAGTGAAGTGAAACAACAACGGTTAGGGTGGCAGATCTACAACAATACATAACAATATGAAACATATTGGAAGAATGTAAAGGTCTCTCCTCTATGCCCTATTTAGTCCCGTTAAGATTTGTTCTGTTAAAAAGGACTAATAAACAGCATCAATGAACACAAACCTGTGGCAATTGGACAGCCATCAATTAGCTAATTAGGTGAGACTCTTTTGATTGACAGCTCAGAAGATAGTCCAATCGTCTTCATTAAAGCTTAGCCTCTCCTCTGCCCAGTAAGTGTGTCATGAGGGACAAGCCGGGCCTTTTGCAGTACAAATAAAAACGATTTACAAGATCGCAATGATGAATTATGGCAAGCCGTCCAACTCTGCAGCACCAGGAAAGGCTTTAGAACTGTGCCAAGAAAATGCAGATGGAGCAGAAGGCTTTTAAACATCCTAATGAACGTCATATACCTGGAGATCTCACTGGCATCCGTAGCTCAATTACTTAGGAAGGTGAAGGGTTTAATCCATTGGAGCTTTGATGTGAGATGATAGGATATAAAGTTTTGGTCTTTTCTACAATCAGCGGCCAGTTTATTAGGTTCATTAATTTCACGGAAGTGGATCGCTCCTAAAGACAGTGAGTCACGTTGTGGTGGCTGTCTTCATGAAGCTGACAGAGGGGTATCAAGGCATTCACTTACTGTTTGATTGAAAGTTGAAATGGGCAATGAGGTCCGCAGCAAAACCCCATCAGCTGCAGTCAATGATACTAATGGACGATACGCAAAGAACGTGGAGTACAATCATGTTGTGAGCAACTTAATCACCAGCCTGGTCACTGATAAGACATTTTCCATGTCTATCAGCTAAAAACAAGATGTGTCTTCATTGGGCACGCAATCACCAACACTGGGAAATTGGAAAGTGAAAAAACATCGCCTGACCCATTTAATCCAGGTTCTGTTGAGTCATCCTAAGGCAGTTATACATTCAAAACACATCGCCCCATCAAGCTTGTTCATTTGTGTTACCTTCCTTGGAGTTAAGCTTCTGAAATGAACAGGCCTTGATAAGAGGAGCAAACAGGAGGAGGCGACAGCTGTTGACCTTCATAGGTTTGTGACCCCTCATCTGCTCCACTGGGCAGCCATAATTTCAAATATGTTAGTAAATGGCATCTGACATCATATAGTCCTAACATAAATACTGCATGTATTGCTCTGTGGTTAAGTAAGGTAGAGGGGCATCACCCCCTGGCCCCTAGAGGGCAGCTTTCCCAAATCAAACTCTACCAGATAAAAGGGGGAACAAACCTGAGGGGAACCAGTCATTACTGAAATGGAACCAGTGTTATTATAAGCAGTTTTGTTCACACAGCGTGTGTTTGTGGATGCTGGTGTGTGGGTGTGCATGTGTCTACGTGGGCATGGTTGCCAGGCTAATTGGCGGGACAGTGGCAAGACACAGAGAAAGCCAGAAAGGCACTCAGACATTATCTTATTTTATTTGTTTTAACTTTGTTTTTATTGCTTTTTAATTGCGTTCTACTTGAGTTTCATAGATTACCTTAGCATAAATGTTTAATGTTGCAATTTGCAGTGAGACGATTCCACAAAACAGTTGACTATTTCCGGAGTCAACATTTTCACCTTATTTTGAATCGCCTTGTACTGACGGACTCCTTAGACTTTGGACTTTTTTAACGCATTGTATGTGGAGCTGCAGTTCTGGGATAGAGATGAACATGAGGATTTCCAGACGATTGTTTACTTGCGGAGGGCAACAGAGAGGAAGTTATACCAGGAAATCCACGGCCTCCTACCAATTCCTTTTCCATGCAATTCGCGCATTGTACTGGGCGGATAGGGGGCTTGCTTCAGGGCAGAATATTGTCAGTGCACTGGCCACTGTCTAATATGGAGTTGCGTGTACTCCCCCAAGGAATATATTGTCAGCAGGCCTCCTTTGGAGGGCTTGTAGAATGTTCCTCCCAAAGATAGGGAGGACCAGCAATGGAGGGATCCTCTTGTCTATTGCGGAATTCGAGGGCGACAATCTCCTCCATCATACCCTCCTATAATGAGAATTATGAACGCTCTGCCGACGTCAAATGGCTTTGCTGCATTGGAACCGGGTGTGCCTGCTTCATCTGTGGCTGTCCCTCACATGTCCTTGTCGAATAGTAGGGGAACTGTACAGGCTGTGGTTACTGGGTGCTTGATGGTGAGAGATATTCTGGTACCTGCTGCTAATACTCTCTGGTATCCTGGTGCAAGAACACAGGATATTACCATGTGTTTACACACTAAACATGCATACATCAGCATCTGTTTAAAAAAAAAAAAAACTCTGGAGTCTGTCTATCATGCAGCATTGCATTTTATTACTGGTGCGATATTTGGTTCACACCATTGTCTTTTATGGACTATTCTTGGTTGAGATCCTTTCAGAAGAGCCAGGAATTGGTTTGTGTTTGTTTATTAGGCCACCCTGCAGAAACGTCCTAATTATCGTTCCTTAATGATTACTTGGAAAAATAGCAAACAGGCTCATAAGACTGGCTAGTAACTGCCTCAGGCTTGTTCTGAGAAGAGTAAAACTGTGTTTCCCTATTATGTCCCTCATTCTTGGAATCTTCTACAAGACATCCTTAAGTTCAAGGCCACTGTGCCTATAATACATTTTTAAAACAAATATAAATATCCATTTGACAGTGAATTGTACTATTAATGTGTTTTTAAATGTGTTTACTATTTTGTATATGGTTTTATTGTTTATTATTGTAATAAAAAGCAACACTGTAAATGAGATCTCGGTCTCAGTTGGTTTTTCCTGTATAAATAAATAAAAATTACATAATAATAATATTTCCTGCTCACGTTAATTGTAAAGCAATTTTCCCCTATATAATTACAGCTTAAATTGTACCTGGCACAAAATATACTAATCCGTTCGAACAGAGAGGCTTGTTAACAAGCCACCACATGATGACACGCTTGATGACATTCCTCTATTCGTTTTTTTTTATTCAATCACTTACTTATTTAAATGTATGTAAATATGTTTAGATCTTTTGACAAAGAGATGTGATAAGAGTTATTCCTCAGAAAGTTGGAGTCTTCTCAGTTGTACTTTTTCACGATGTTTTAATAACAAGTTGACTACAAAACTGACGGACACCACGGCATTCTGGTCATTATGGAAAGTTCACCGTCACTGAAGCAAAATAACATACAAAAGAGTTACAGACAAACCGTTCCTGAAAACGTCCCTCCAGCCACCTTCATTATGAGCGTGTTTGAATGGAAACAAGATGGTCAAGTGTTTGTGGAAAGACAGAAAGAGATAAATATTTTAACGCTAAATCTGCATTTGTTTACGGTTGTCACTTTTATTCTAAGACCCGAAAGCACCAGCTTTCAGCACCTCCCCAATTCACCAACATGAAATGCAAATCCAACGTTTGAGTTCTCTCACGTAGCAATTTAGTAAATAGGTTTACAGTATTGTTATTCAAAGAATCCAAAAACAAATTTAACAAAAAAGTGAAAGTACTGTAAAGGTACTGTACTGGTACACCATTAAGCCATCCAACAGTTCCCCGCTTGGCCTTTTATCTCCACCAGTTATCCCATAATGGCTGTTAACTACACAGCTTGGTGGTCTCGTAATCCAGAGAGTTGGGCAGGCGATTGCTGAAGGCCTGCAAAGAGGTGTGTATGCGGACCACCTCACTGGCAGTCAGTTTTAGCCGGTGTCTAAGCAGACAGGCAAACAGGTCCAATCTTTGCTGACCGGGAGGGGACAGTCTGTTGACCCGGTCCCTGATCTCCAGCAACTGCAGCAAGGCTGTGTCCTGGGAACCCTGAGTGTATGGGTAGTCCAGTTGCAAGATTAAGTCTCTAATAGCTTCCGGGTCAAAATGCATACTGTAGCCAAACACCTGGATGCTGTTGATCTTCATGTAGCCCAGGTTTCGAGACGGATCCACCATTTCTAATGGCTCATAGTAGAGGCTTTCATTTGCTGCCTCCCCTGGGCCTTCAACACCCTGTGTCTTTATCCGGCTCCGCAGGTAGATGTGAATGGTCTCAAAGAAGGTCTTCCACTTGTTACCCAGTGTCAGGGTCCAGTTAAAACATTCCAGAGGCAGGTCGAGTTTTGTGGCCATCCAGTCTGGGAAGCTGTTTTCACTGACAGGGATGTACCAGCTCTCAGAGTGACTGCCTCCGAAAGGGTTGATATAGAGGGTTAGGACTGGCTCTAAGGTGCTGTTTTTGGTGAGACAGATCTGGAGAGACACACCCAGCAACATGTGGACAAGGTTGGACTTGTACTTGTTGCTCTTCAGTGTCAGTAGCATCCTCTTCCTCCAAGATGGGTCGAACCAGCTGTTGAGACGCATGTCATTACTGATGAAGATCGCATGAACCTGAAAGGAGGTACGCCATTTTTAGATTCTTTTGGACAAAGTGAATATCGAAATTCCACAAATCCTTACAGAAAATGCAAATTTTGTTGATGTTAAAGTTAAAATCAAAAGAGATGCTTAAAAGGTGCTAAAACCCTAAAGACAGACTTCCGATTTTAGAACAATGATCCAAAACACACAGCCAAATCAACCAAATAATGGCTTGCAAAGAGGAAAACCAGTGTTCTGGAATAGCGTAGTTAGGTCCCAGACCTCAGAAATATAGAGAATCTGTGACCTAAAGAGGGCTGTGCACAGGAGATATTGTTGATTGTTGTTGATATAGTGTTGTTGATTTTTGTTGATATAGTCCTTGCAATTAGACTGAGCTTAAACTCTTAAGCAAAGGAAATTAATGGCTTGATTCGAAAATACTTGCTGAGTAGCAATTCCAACAAAAGGTGCATACACAAAGCATTCAGTATGGATTGTGCGCACATATGCAACCTAGACATTGACCTAATAGATGTTTCTGTCTAAATTATCAATGTGAATCGTTTTAAAGATGTGAAGGCTATGATATGATTTGTATTTATGTCATTCTTCACATAAACAGAGCAGCATTTTCTGGTGTGTGGACTTCTGATATCCACAGCAGAATGAAGCTATTAAAATACATTCTCATGGATCTATTTACAACATATCATGTTTAAATATCTTCTTTCTCAAATTAAATAGGCCATGCATTTACCTCCAACCTACGGTCGGATCTCTGCAGAAGGTATTTTAGCTCCAGGTCCTGTAGGTCAGTCTCAAAGCCCAGGTAGTTCTCTGTAGAGTCAGCCACCATGGGTCTGCAGGCACCCTGGATGAGGATGTAACCAGGGTTGCAGCCCCCACAGCGAGTGTGGTTGTCTTGGGCGCAGTCTGCACAGGCAGTGCCCTCTCCAATGGCACACGGTGGGGGCAGCTGGCAAGACCTGTGCTCGTAACTACAGGAACAGCTGTGGAGCTCCTCAGAGAAGGAACCCAGCTGGTTGTTCTCAGAACAGTAGAGGAGCGATTGGAAGTGACTCAGCCAGTAGGATTGGGGCCTGGGATAGAGACATAGACAGACAATATACAACACAAAATACACCACACATGGATATACGCCACGATTCAAAAGTTTGGGGTCACTAAGTATTGCCTTTGTTTTCCATAAAGACATACAAAACATTTGTTTGAATAGGAAACACAACAAAATTAATAGAAAATATAGTGATTGTCAAGGTTAGAGATAATAATTTATAATTTAAATAATAATAACAATTGTGTCCTTTAAACTTTGCTTTTGTCAATTACACAAATGCAGACCTTTGCCATTGTACTTGTGGAATTTGTCTGAAAGAATGTCACCCCATGCTTCTTGAGCCCCTCCCACAAGCTGGATTGGCTTGATGGGCACTTCTTACGTACCAAACGCTCAGGCTGCTCCCACAACAGACCAATTGGGTTGAGCTACAGTGACTATGTTGACCACTCCATTACAGACTTCCCTAAATAGTTCTAGCAGAGTTTGGAGTTATGCTCAAGGGGAATTTCCTGTTGCAGGATAAGATTGGCCCCAATCAAGCACAGGCCACAGGGAATGGCAAGCCGTTCCTTCCTTCTCCAAGATTTTTAACCCCGTAAAAATCTCCCACTTTACCAACACCTAAGCTCCCCCAGACCATCACATTTGCTCTGGTGACTGGTGTTTTGTGGGTACATTTTAATGAAGCTGCCGGTAAAGGACATGTGAGGCATTTGTTTTTCAAACTAGACACTTGCATGCGTGCATTTGTACTCATGCTCAGTTGTGCACTGGGGCCTCTCACTATTTCTATTCTGTGTTCAGACAGTTTGCGTTGTTCTGTGAAGGGATTGTACACCTCGTTGTACAAGATATTCAGTTTCTTGGCGATGTCTCACTTGGAATAGACTTTATTTCTCAAAACAAGAATAGACTTGGGAGTTTCAGAAAGTTGTTTGTTTCAGGACATTTTGAGCCTGTATTAGAACCCAAAATTGCTGATGCTCAAGTATCCACTACTCTAAAAAAAAAAATATTCCCCTTTAATAAGCACAACTGCAAAAAGTTAAATGACGATCAATTAGCCTTTTAAAACTACAACCTTTCATTAGCAATTCCATTGAAATGTAATTTACAACAGCTTCAATAGTCATTACAACAGTAAAAATTTCTACATTGTGTTTCTGACCAATTTGGTTTTATTTTAATGTACACAAGTGTTACTTTTCTTTTAAAAACGTGGACATTTGTAAGTGAACCCAAACTTTTGAATGGTTTTATTGTGTTGCACTACTGTGGTTGGTAACAAGGAGTTGTTATGAACAATATAGAAACTGTTGTTATTGTTCTACATAAATACACACGTTTGATTTAAGAACAAGAAACAAAGCTGTAGTAGACATTATGACAGAAATATGGTAACATTTTGACTAAATGTGGCTAAAAGCAATTTTTGCATAAAACTGAGCCACCTTTTCCCAGCAGAGTATTTCTTCATAATTGTGGAGCAGTGGAGCTGGCCCCAGGACATTAAATTAGTCATGTGTCCCTCATCTATGTGAAGTACTGTGAACTAAAGGGATGTAAGGAGCCTTTCAAGTGTTTTGCTTCACTCTCAGGCAAACTGACAAACATTCCACTTACTTTCTCTACAGTCTATGGACATTTTGATTAAAAAAGGGTAGTTATTCATGTTTTTCCTCACAGCAGCAGAAAAATGTAGAAACATGGCTCACACTTTTCCCACGCCAACAAAGAGAGATGGAGAGGATCGCTATTCAGCTTCCTAAATGGGTGATTAATGTGTAATTGGAGCTCAGTGGTAAGAGGTGTAATATGGGAGCAGAGCAGGACTCTCTCACCGTTCTCTGGGTAGGCGGATGTGAGGCTGCTTCTGGCACCTCTTGCTGAGACTGAAGAGCTTGAACACCACTCTCTGGGCTCGCCTGAAGAGCACTCTCATGCTGTTTTCCAGCTGCTCGTAGCGCCACTGAAACACACCATCCAAAGACCACAGGTGCTGGATCGTCGACACGTTAAGAAAAAAGCTATGCGGGAGCCTTGTCAGGAAGGTCTTGAACTCATCTGTCGGTAAAAGATAAGAGAACAAAAGCGTTTATTCCTGTTCTTATGTAATGAGTATGTCATGGAGAGATCTGTTGAGGCAAACCTTTCTTAACCCCGGAAAATTAAAAACAATGTCTGCTGACAGAATAGAATATAATTATTATTTTTTTTCCCGCAGAATCTGTAAAGAAACGGAATACAACAAGGCATGTTGCCACATTATTTTATGCAACAATGTAACCCGTTCTGAAACTGCAAGTTTGCATGTTTCCATTACATTTGTCCTACTGGCATCACATTCCACAGATAGAGCAGACTGTTAAAAGCCACATTTACAACTAACACCTGAAAAACTTCATTCCAGACACTACTTTTCACTCTCCTCTCCCCTCTAAAAACATACACTTTGAAAGCAATTGCATGTAAAGATATGTACAGTACCACACCCTAAAACTGTAAGGAAGAAAAAGCCCTCTAATCTGGCCGAAGGAGGCAATAATACCCAAACATTACACTAAGTGTGAAATGCTGGACTGGTAATAAATGTGTTTTATGGATGATTAATCTGTTTGAGACATATTGTTAAATACTTGTGCAAGGAGATGTATATTTTTTTTTATCCAATTCTGTCCAGTTGTGATTTGCTGTACACACAGACCATATGCCAAGAAGCTCAGATTTCACTGTGAATCATTATGTTTCACCCTGTTTTAACTGTAAATAACTAGGTCTTAGGTACACACTGAGAAAAGGTCCTCACCATTAAATGTGACATGACAAAAAATCCCCATTATAATTTAAGACTGTCGACTGATTAATGTGTTAACTACTATATCGACTTTCAACCTCACAGATAAGGTAGCCTAAGATTTTCCAATGAATTCTTGAATAGAAATGTTTCTATTCAAGTAGTAGAGTCAGGTGAGGATGAGACCCAGCACCTTTCTTCTATGCCAAGAACAATATCTGATGAAAATATAATAAGATAGTCAACTGATATTATGAAGCCTTCTTAACAAAAAGCATTATTTTGTTTCACTATTAGTATGAGTCGGAGATCTACAGTCAGCCTTCACAACTGTAAATAAAGCATGAGCTAAAATAAGCTGGAAGACAAATTGCTTGCGCTTGCACTCAAAATGAGGAAATATTTGTTTATCCATGTTTCATCAAGAGGCTTTTTCTAGTTATTGGTCTTTTTCTAAGACAGTAATTGAGCAAAATATCTGAATCGGGTGTAGCAACGCAGCCAGAGTAGCATGTGATTTTTGTAATTTGTGAAACATAATGCTGCTCTATTACTCATGACACCCCGCCAAACACACCAGTGGTTGGTGGAAAATCAAATAAACTACTAAACGAATTTCCTTCTTTCCTCACCTGACTCCTCAAACTCCTTGTATAGTGTCCCCCAAGTCTCAGTGATCCTCTGCAGGCTGTCTTCCATGGCTTGGATATCCATGTACGGACAGTTGCATTCTGGGAACTTGGAATCACACTGGCACCAGCAGTCATTTTCCTTACAGACAAAGCCCCCCTCGCCGTTACAGGCGATGTAGCTGAGAGCAGCCTGGACAAAATTGTCCCTCAGGTAGTCCGGCAGTATAACCTGCAGGCCTTTAAAACACATCCAAATAGAGTTGGGATTTAGAATGACCATCATGCGGTCCTGGTAATCAATCTGAGAGTCGGCGAATCAAAACACAGTTCAGATTCAGTGGTTAGAAGGTAGAATGCAGAAGAGCAGAATAATGACTGAATGGTGGTCTGAGCTGTCAGAAAATACCTTGCAAGTGAACTTTGTTTTCCGGACTCTGAACCAGAACGGAGCTGACAGAATCAAGGTTGTCATAGTTACTGCATCCAAGAGGGCCTGTCCGAGTCTCCGTTACCTGTGAAGAAACAAACATGATTCGAATACACATTCCTAACGTCTAGTAACTTAATTTCATAATCTTTATTCCTTGAGGAATGTAGCGCCTGTGGTTTGGAATATATTTCTCTGGCTCAGGCCATGCATTTCAGACACGTGCTGGGTGTGCTTTCCAGGTCTTCTGCGCTTTTCTTATGGATTGTAATCCAGGGCATTTGTTATCCCGGACTTCTCTCGGGTGTGTGGTCAACCCATCTGCTCGTTCATTTAGGATAATGTGCAAGACTGGATTCTGGTTTTCCTTTCCCAGGTCTATAGTACACATTTCCTCAGGCCACCTCATTAATTTTGCAACTACTTTTTCAGATTTGTTTCACCCACACCGAGCTGAGAATTTGAGATAAATGATAATTTCTTGTTTTGAAATCTATCATAATCCCTGATCCCTGGCCGTGATCGGAAGTACTAGATTTGGACAAATGACTCCAATAGCAACAAATCACATTTCAAGCAGCGTCTTTGTGACTGGAAAGCATATTCACCCTGAGCCCGTTCCCGGATGCTTCAAGCCCTTTTCTCTACCCTTTCCATTACAGGGAATAAGGTCAAACTGCTCTTTAAAAAACAGTACAGTACGGCTGCCGGGCAGGACTGTGTCTCTCTGGCCACATACAAACATGCTGCTGACCAGCACTTGTTTGCAAAGACATATTTAACAAGTCTCTACAGCAACATTAGCCATGCTTGTTTGAAATCATTTATCATTCCCAATGCCTGAAAGACAAACCTACTGGTGTCCTGCCTAAACAACACAGCAGTAGTCATCACCTTGGTCATTATGAACACATATGAGTGCCACGTCTTCTCCCATTTCAAAATGATTAGTGATGCTTTCTTTGACCCACTGCCGGAAGAGCCAATTGGTCTGCGGAAGACACTATCAACACCGGACATGACTACATCCTCTAACGCATTGAAAACAAATGTAAGAATATTGCTTATGGAAGTCAACTCTGCATTCAACACCATCACCCCAGAACTAGAAGAACTCTCCCAGCTGAACATGTCCGGCTCTATCTTTCAGCAGACCACTAACTTTCTGAACAACAGGGCCCTCTATGTGAGATGGGTTTGCAAATGTGCACAGTCCCTCAGCACTGGAGCCTCGTATGGTTGCACATTAACACCACTCAGGCACCGAGAGCAAGGAAGCACGTAGGAAAAAAATATGGTTATGTGTAAAAGGAAAATAACTGTATATAGTCGTTTCGCTTCAAAAGTACTGCAAACTGACAGCAACAGTGACAGGGATTTATTCTAACAGCTGTGATGCGACTGTTTCGTTTTAATTTACCGACATGAATGTGAAATGGGCAAACTGATAGATGAATCCTAACAGTTTTTAATCTCTACAATTTTTTTTGATCTGATTTATCGGAGCCTAATAAAGATAGATGCAAACCCTACAGGGCAGGATTGCATCCGGTTTGCACAGCACAATAATAGGAAGAACATGAGCACTCAATGTAATTTTATTCCTTTACAAAAACATGATTCTATATTAAGAGATGAAACATCCTTCATGTGGGAAGAACCCCTATGCCCCATATGCGTGTCTATTCCACATCAGATTTGAAATAAAACATTGACTAATTGGTTAAAGTGCAAGCTGTCAGCTTTAATTTACATCCATAAACTGTGAACCATGTAGGAATTGCAGCCCATTTTTAACACGCCGCCATTTTAGGGAAACTTATGTAATTGGACACTCGGCTGCTCAGCCGTTTCTTAGCCAGGTATGTTGTTGCATCATTAGTTCATGTACAAGAGAGTCTACAGGTGATGCCTGGTGTGGCATCTGCATTCGGTGTCTGTTGCAGTTGTCTCTTAACAAAAGGAGCAAAGAAAGCTAGTAAAGAAAGCTATTGCACGGCTGAAAAATATGAACATTATCAGAAAGAAATGGCCAAAACGTTATTAATGTATGGTATGTTAAGAGAAAGAAAGCACTGTTGAGCTCAGCAACATGTATATGTACAATTTGACAGATTTAAACTATAAATACACAACAGGTGGGACCACCACTTTGGCAGGACTGTAGAGATACATCGTGCCATAGTCAACACTTCTCGAAAAAGCTTTGTTGGGGAAATTCAACGAAGTGATAAGAATGTGTGTTCCCTGGTGAGATCATTGTTCACTCATGGTTTCCTGTCTACTGTGCTTGGTGATTCAAAACCGAGCCCCTTCCACCAGCCCGTTAATGACGGACAGCTAAGAGTAGACATTGAATCACGGCAGTACATTGTAAAGTGCATTTACTCTAGACACTCTCTCCTCTGCTGCCTCCTTTCCACCAATAGACCGCCCTTTATTGATGAAACGAGTTCCTATTTAAAATAGATTCTTATGCACCTTTAAAGGAAACGACAACGCTGCATTTCTTATTATCTACCACAAACAAACGAAGAGAGGTGGCGAAGGAGGGCCTCTAAATAACTCAGCCACGGCAGGTCTTTTCTGCTGTATCGACTGGAGACATCTCTCCTGACCATACAATAGCCAACCCTTTCCGCCAAGCCTGATCAAGCCGTTGCTTCATCCCTCATTTGCAACATGGGTTCTATTTGCTTCCTCTCTTTCTGTTTAAGGTGACGGTGGAGAGGTCCTAATTGATTGCCATTTCTCTCTCTTTGTCGGAGTGGGAGAAAGTTGTCAGCCCAGAGATGTGCTCGGCTATGACCTGTCACAGGGCAGTTGGCAGGGTAGAGACAGATGGATGTGGCGAGGAAAACGAGGTCAGTCCATCAGCCACACAATCAAACACAATCCCAGAAAGCTGACAGAGGGAAAGACAAGGGATGCTTGTGATGAGATTCAAACCACCCTGAAGCCTGAAAAAAAAGGGATTTCTGTGAAAATAAACGCAATTTTCAAAATAAGAAAGGCAGGGAGACCGTCCTTGTACAGTAATTTTGTTATTATTATACACACCGCATTGTTTAATCACTAACTTCCTTCATATGGGATTTTCCTGCTGATAAGACGGTGCGGAAATGAGGAACAATGCAGAGTTTTGGGACACTTGAATATTGAGTCTATAGAGAGCATTATTTGATATGCCATGAGATAGCCCATATGACACAACGTTGACTGATGAGCATGGCATTCAATTTCCTCTATGAATAGCAGCTGCATTTTTATTGCAGATAAACTCGGGTATATTACAAAATGCTTAATGGCACATTATTCGCAATCTGTAATTCTGTACTGCTTCTGGAGGGGTTTTCACATGGAGTACAGAGGGACCGTGTTACAGCAAGGTTCCAGTAAAGCCTCCGCTCCTTTGCTTTCCTTGATGACCACCATGCGTGGAATTTTGTACCTGAACTGAATGTCAATGTCCCCTTGTCCAACCTTAATCTCCTCCTCAAACACAAATTCATTTAGGTCAAAGTTGCTGTTGTAATAATAATAATCTTACTGTGATATTAGGCAATCGTGTCTGCATATTTTTTATTGAAATACAAAGTGCACATAACAGATGCATTTAAACTAAATGCTACTGGTGTACTAGTTTTAACTTTACACGTTTTGGGCAATTTTGTTTGCTTGATAAGACAGATGTGCAAAATTTATAGCCATGGTTTTTGTTTTTAGAAAGAAACAGTGATGGCTCACTGCCCAGTTCACACAAATTGAACGAACGACCAGCTGTTGGGTTGGGTTGACACAAGTTACATTATTGACCGCAAAGTACCCTGGGTGGATGAGCTGACATTTTTAGCAACACAGTCCATGTTTAAGCTATTATTTGGATACATGCTGAAAAAAACTACAACACACAAATGCCCCCCCAACAAAGTAAATTTTTGTGCAGAGTAACCCACAAAATACAAAATAACATTTGGATAAAAAAGTCAGAACATTTTAAATCAAGAGAGTAAATAAAGTAGCCTATTTGGTTAGGCAACCCACATTAGAATTGCAGTGGCCAACTACCTTTCAGGGCACAAATCAAGCTAACTGTCTTACATTTGTGATCAACTTGATTGACTATGATTAGTTCACAACAAATACAATTTTCATAGAGGACTCTTAATAGTGCAATTCACAGTGAAGAATTGACTATCGGCAGAAAGGAACTTTCCAAAGAAGTTTTGGAAAGTCACAAGTCAGAATATGGATAAAAAAAAAATTGCTTTTTTTATCCCTTGGAGAACAAAGGATTATTAAGAAATAGAACGAGTATGGCACCCCCCCAGACCTTGCATTACGCCGTCCCTCAAAGCAGATGACCAGGCAAGGACAAGCCTGATCAGAGAGAACCATTGCCTAGTCAATGTGGCCACCACATCACAAGCACTCCACAAATCGGACCACCATTTGAGGATGGCGATATAAAAAACACTTCTCAAAACATTCAAAATCATGTCTCATTTAAGCTTAAACAATAGGCACATTGTAGAGACCGAGTCCAAGTGGCAAAAGCAAAGATGTATTCCAAGACACCCATGGCTGTATGTCAAGCAAATAGTGACGGGGGGTGTTCACCTATCTTACTAAGGTATTTTATTGTTTAGATTTTAATTAATTGATTTTTTTCACTTCGATACTCTGTGTTGCTGTGAGTAAATAATGCCTGATACAGTGTTTCATTTCAGGCAGTAAGGTAACAAAAGGTGAACATATTGAAAGGGGGGGGTGACTTTCCCTACCCACTGTATATTCATATACATTCATGCAGTAGACCTTTCTAGTGGTAGTTACTCTACAAGAACAGCTGTTAGCAGAGCTGACAATACCCTGCCCTGTCGCGGCACATTCAAGCTTATGATTGGTCTAGTTATTTAGGGAGTGGATGCAATTTTAGGAGAGAACAAGAACATTCCTTGGCTGCTTAGTTTAGTGAATTATAAAAGCAGTAGCCCTGTTTTCTTGTAAGCTACAATGATGTCAACAAATGTGTTGTTACTCTTCCTAATTCTGCAGGAAGGAGCATGTTGACAGCTAGTTAGAGTGCAGGGGGCAGAGTTATGTCATCTTGCCTTAGGGAGACATCATTATCTATTAAATGTGATCTGATCAGCCGACCAATTCTCATTCTCTGCAAAAAGCAATGGGCTATAATATTGGGGAATGAATGTGCTTGTCAGCAAAAACAGTGAAACTTTTTTTATTATCCCAGTTCTTCGCAATTTTGCGGGGGTATTAAAAATGAGATGCCTCGTCAACTAGTGAACTGCATTTACTTGGGTGAGTAGCAATCAGACTTTTTTTATTTATTTAAACATAAGGTGGGAATCACAGTTTATAATAATGGATAAGCATTTCTTAGGTAAATATCTGCCAATGAGGACCACACGGTTTTCTTTAAAATGTTTCTCTTTTGGATTATGTTTGTGACATGTATTGTGCATCTGAGCTGTCAGAAAAAGATGAGACCAGGACCTTTAAGCGATGCCTTCATGCCTTCACCGATCATCTTTAAGGAGTCCTGCTGTTGGTCAGCTGGGTGCTACAAAAGTAATGCTTTTGACTGCTACACAACCCGCCAAGGAGTTGCTTTAGACTGTGTGTTATGTTTTACAGAAAAGGGGCATTTTATGTCGGTTATTTTAGTGCATTTTACATATGATACAGATATTTATTTGTAACACAGGCAAGCGAATAAATTGAGTGGAAGGGCAGAAATGTAACAAAATCCAATGACGCCATAATGGGAACAAATGAAATATCAGGAGCGTCTGACTGGAAACGTATATTAATGTACTATGCACAGTGTTGTGAGAGAATGGCTGCTGAGAAAGTTGCTGGCATTATTCATCATTCTGCAGACATACTGCCAACCTTGGTCATGCGGGGATATCGCCATCGATTTAGGCAGAGAAATAGTCAAATCATACCAGAAATGATCCATGCCGCTCCAGTAGCAGCATGACTCATTACTCATTACTGGCACAACCTGGCCTGAACAGAAGTTATGAAGTTGCATCCTCCACTGTGACTTTATGAGAGAGACAATTTCCACAGCCACCCCCACAGCACTAACAGGCGTTTCCTCTAAAATGCAAAAGCAAACGCTCCCTTCACATGGCCACGGGGGAGGGGGGGGGGGGGGGGGCATATTGGCATCAAGAGCCTCATGTGCCATCCTTCTGCCTGCCTCAGTTCAATTACACATTTACATGGCGGAATGCTTGGTTCTGACAGTCCCAGGCAGCGCGGGGGTCGACGCCCTGTGGAAATGATGCGTGTGCTAAAGAATCCCTTGTCGCCTCCCTCTCTGTGATTACTCTGGGTCTCTGGTGGCGCTCAACCCCTCTGCCTCCCCGTTCTCACCTGTCACTCTCAACTCATCTCTGCCTTTGAAACATAAAAAGCTAGTGCTTGACATACACACACAGATACCACTCCCAACAGAACAGACAAAGCAGCGTGTCTTACTTTTTGAGGACTGACTACCTCCACTGTCCGACCTCCCGAAAAGCATTTGGCTTTAGGGAGTAGACAGCTTTGATCGTTGTTATTCATAGTATGGGCCATCAAAGACAGATGTGACTGACACTCTACAATAGCAACATAAAAGACTTGGAAGGTGAATTTTCTTTTTTTCAAATTGGTGTATGCGAATTATTAACTACTATTCATTATTTTAAAAAATAAAGGAGTTGAGAAAATGAACACTATAATTTATCCTGACATCGTTTTTCCTTCGATTTTCAAGGTATTAATATCACTTTACTGTTAATTTGCATCCTACAGGATATTGTCTTGAACAGTATCTACCGTCCCTCCATTTCAGTGTTGAGATAACAATTTCTCATGTGTTTTTTGTATATATTTATTACTTCCTGATCATCTAATGTACAGTATGTCCTATCATGTACCTCTTGAAAAAAGGTTAACACTAAGAAAAACAGGTTCCAAAGGGTTCTACAGCTGTCCCCTAACAGGAATGAGCAATTTCTTTCAGTGTAGAACACTTTTCAGTTCCGAGTATGGAAGGGTGTTTTAAATGGAACCAAATAAAGTCGTAATTGGTACCGAAACAAGTTCTTCAACGGGAGTGTTATTTGGACATCTGAATAATCCTTTTAGGATCTAGATAACAGCATTATTAAGAACATTACATTGACGTGACGGTATGCAATACATGTCAACATTCATCGGTACAGTTCAGATGAGGCATGTCAATGACTGGCCCTGGATATTCTTCACCTACTGATCAACACTGGATGATTCACAAACTGCTTTAAAGGGGCATTCCAGCCCCAGTTGTGCTCCTAATCTTGATCAAGTTGGATTGTTCTGAGTCTTTTGCAAGGCCAGTGTGTCTGTATACCGTCGGTCTGCGTGTCTGTGTGTAATCGCGGTGTAATGCAACTTGTTTACCTTGATGGCTGTGGATGCTATCTGGATGTGGTGCAGCTTGCGCAGGGTACTCTCCCTGTCGATGAAGTAGGAGGCAGCCAGCTGATGCAGAACCTCTAGAGTCACGCTGGACGAGTTGCCAGAGCCAGAGTAGTCACTGACCTCTGCCTTCTTACTCAGCTTCCTTTTGTCCACAAATATTGTTAAGGCCTCTTCCCCTGAAAACCAAAAATGCAGCAGTTTAAACAGTGTGCATTTGCGATGCTGGGAAAATATATTCACAATACAATTCTCTCATAAGACTGAATTAAAAATGGTACACAATGTTAAATGCGGTTATGTTTGACATTTTATTTTTTAAGACTTTTTATTTTAATTAATTAATTTAATCTTGAAATGTTATTTTCTGAAATATTTGTATCTTTGAGCAACCAAGAAATGTTCTTGCCAACGGTTGTGTGAAACAAATCGTTCAGCCCCAGGAAAGTCGTCTATTTTTACATAATTGTAAAACAATTTAATAAATCATTCAAAACGACTTTGAAAACATTCATTGCAATTAAAAAGAACAGAAATGCAACTTACTTGTTTGTGGACAAAACCTGTCAGTACACATGTGGGCAAACATTCCTCCCAGTTAATGTGAGAGGTTGATAGACATTTAAAAAGAACGGCTACAGGAATTTATTTCAGCAATAGCAGTTACAAAAGCAAGGGGTGTACTTATCTTTTCTTCACCATGAAATTGCATTCCTGATTATTTTTCATGAATAAATCATTTCAAAGCATTTTCTTTTTGTGTTATTTGTAAAATCCGTATGTGTATTTCTTTCAGTTTTACTTGTTTTATAACTGTATGTCCAATTAAAATGTCCAATTACTTTTTCATATGAATATAAGTATCCAACCCTTACACATTCGTAGTTGGTAGAGCCACCGTGGAATGCGACAACAGCTTTAAGTATTTTTGGTAAGTATATACCACCTTGGCACAAAGTGTGGAGTGATTTCCACCAGTTAGACTCCAGTTGGTTCAGGTTGGTC
The DNA here is from genome assembly GCA_016801125.1 of Novumbra hubbsi. Classification (NCBI taxonomy): domain Eukaryota; kingdom Metazoa; phylum Chordata; class Actinopteri; order Esociformes; family Umbridae; genus Novumbra; species Novumbra hubbsi. Next base: position 46,159 of record JACXGK010001265.1, on the reverse strand, counting down.
AACGCTTATGGACCGCAAATTCCCAACAGTGCCACACATTCTCAATGGGATTCAGATCAGAACCTTAACCCGACCACTGTGGGACATTAAACCCTGCGTTCCTGAGCTATTCAATGTGGTAGCGGCCTTGTGCTTGGGATTGACCAGCAGTGGTTCTCCTGCAGTATTTGACTGTATTTTGCACAATCCATTATTCCTTCATGAAAAGCATCTCTACTGCATGACAACATCTACATTTATGTATCTGAAAAAGGAAGGTCATAGATTCTTCCTGGAAATTGAAAGGATGAAGGGGCTACCGCTACACCGGCATCCCTATGGCATGGCCTTGTGAATGTGTAGTCTCAGTTACTGTATATCATTTTAGTTTACCCTTGGAGTAGGTTTTGTCTCAGAAGCAAACATTTTGTTAGCTAAAATTATGTTTTAAAGAAAGAAACCACTGGTGACTTCAGTAATCGGTAACAGAGCTGTGAAAAACCACCCTAAAATAAGTTTCAGTAAAATCAACAGAAACCTCTAGAATGCTGGGGGGAAAGTGTAATAATCTGCTGTTTGCATAAAACGTTGTTAGCAGAATTAAACAGGCTACAAAGACATATTAGAATTTGTAAAGTAAAGAGATCAGTTAGTACAGTTTTGGAAAAGAGTTCTATGGACAGGATGAGACAAATAATTTTATTAAAGAAAAAAAGTACTAGTGTTTTTTAACTGTAGATGATCGAAGCATACCATCAAATCTGTGACGCATGGTGAAGGTAGGGTCACACCATGGGTAAAAGTGTACAACAAGTGCAATTTCTGCTAAGTTTCCCAAGCGAAATTAGTTTCACATTTGCAATATATAGCAATAATTTATGCTGAAAGCCTTCAATTTATTGGTAGATAATGATCGCCACACCCCCATACATTATGGGTGTGTCCTGTGCACAGATGTTGGGTGTTCTCAAAAAGGGTGTTTTTCAAAAGGTGCGACAGTTTGGTAAATCACACCTGTTATTACTAATAATCGCAACGTATAATACAACTAAGATTTGGCTGTTAAACAAGGTGCTACCGCATCAGATGTAGATGTTCCGTCCGAACGACCCAAAGTTACACAAAACAACTCCCATTTTCGGTTCACGCAGGATTAGTTCCGTTGCTATGTGGAACTGGCACAACTATGACTCAGCATCAGTACTTATCTGTGTTGTTTTCTTCCTCCTCCACAGCTGGAAGGTGCCATTAATATCCCAGTGTATTTATTCATTTGTTTCATATAAGTCCATATGTTTCAGAACACAGTAAGGCAATCCCTTTCTAACAGTCAGCACAGGCAGCAGCCAATATACAGCTCCTCATCTTCCTCTGCTTAAACTACTCATCAACTGGATGTGCGCCAGGGCATAGAGTTTGCTGTATTTCAGCTGGTTCAACTGTCTGTGTATGTTTGTGTGTGTGTTTGTATGCATGTGTATGTGCGTGTACAGACCTACTCATAACTATGACATTTCTAGGGGCCCAGTTGAGGTAATCGACAGGTTTCCAACAGGAAACCTATTCCCTTGCCTGCCCAGGCATGCATAGGGCATTGTAACTGAAATGAGCTGCTGTCCTGTAAAGCGCAGCCAGCCTCATAGCATTGCTCCGGTTGGGTATCAAGGACCACTATGGAATGGCTGTGAAGTTGTATAGTGCTACCGATGCTACCACCCGGGGCCTGTAGAATGTCTACACCCCCTCACATTTTCTTAAAGTCACATTTTCTTGTATTTCATTGATGTCAATGATATGTCAACACATATTACACCTCAAGTACAATTTTGTAATAAATTTGTGTAAAAACAATACATATACAGTACCAGTCAGAGGTTTGGATTCACCTAATCATTTAAAGGTATTTCTTTATTTATACTATATTCCACAAAATAGAATACAAACTATGAGATAACACATATGGAATCATATTTCTTAAGGCCCTTCTTGCCAGGTTAATTAGTTTGGCCAGATGGCCAGCTCAAGGTATGTGCTTATTGATTCCCAACTTCTTCCATTTCACAATAGTGGGGCCCACTATGCTCCTGGGAACAGATCTATGCCTCAACACAATTCTATCTCGACGGCCCATTGAAATATTTTGGACTTCGCAGCTTGGTTTTTGCTCTGAAACTCACTGGAATGAGTGGGACAGACGTGTGCCTCTTCTATATCCTGTTCAATTTGCCACCGGGGGATTACAATAAGGTTCTAAAGACATCTCAAGAATGATCAAAGGACAGGAGGCATATGCGCTCAATTTAGAGTATCATGGCAAAGTGTGGGAATACGTCTGTACACAAGATATTTTTGTTATTATTTCTTAGGAATTGGTGCACCTACAGGTAACAGTGGGATTCACGTAATTGTATACAAAAGGCCAATAGGCCATGTGACATACTCCTATGGAGACTCATAGTTTTTGTTCGTCCGACCATCTCAAGCGCACACACGAGCACGTCTACACAAACACATTCACTGTGAGGATGTCTCCAACAAAATACCACCAGGACAGAATACTTAGAAATTGTCTGAGGCATCCCCACAGCAAAAATAAGATTGTGGCTTAACAGTGTCTCAATCTAGTCAATTTACTGTGATTTTCGCATAAAATATCCTATTGGGCTAAGAACTGCCAACATTCCTACTGTAATTTGTTTACCTCCTAGTGTGGCTGACAGCAGAAAGTGAGTTCCATACTTCCTGATCAGGTTGTCAGTGATGAGCTGGGTGGTGGGTCTGCGACCCAGTAGACGGATGTTGCGGACAAACTCTGGCGTCAGGGGCAATGGCGACTCCAGGAAGTCTTTTCTCTCCACAGCTAAATTGTTCACCTTCCACCTCCCAAACTCCCTTAAAGGAAAAAGACATGAAGGAAAAAACATAATTGAAGACACTTTGGAAAATTCAAACCACGGGGTTGGGTGATGCTGGTGATGTTGTCTGTTCACAATTGTCAGTGGTGACCAGACATGCTAGTAACATCAGGACTGCAGTGCGTAACTAACAAAAAAGTATTCCAGAAGCCTCCCTATTTGACATAGGCTACATGGTCAACACATACAGAACCGGTGAAACACATGGACACACATACCCATTTAAGGGAATGCCAAGAGTGTGCAAATCTACATCAATCAAATGAACATCCAAGATTTGTAATGTTCTAATAGACATTATGCAACATTGTGCCCGCATAATTTGTGTCTGGCATGTTTCATATATTTGGTTGGCCTTACTGTCAAAATCAAAGGGACAGACACCACAATAACACCCATTAAGTTCCGGGTCAAATTCATCCATACAGTTTATTTAAATGATATAGTACATTAATATAATTTCAACCTGAAATATTGCCCTGTCTGTCTTTGAAGTGCAACACCTGACAACAAATTATTGCTAGACCCTAGCCAATATGTTCCATTATGTGTTTATGCTGACACTGACACACTTACTGTAAAGTACATACACTGCTCAAACAATTTCCTCCCAGCTCCTTGACTTGGCTGCTTCAAATGCACAGAAATTAATCTCTAAGATTCAGGTCTGGGGAAAATGAAGGCCAGTCAATGGCATCATCATCATCATGAAACGGCATACACACTGACCCTATGAGGCCAGGTATTCTTCTGCACAAGGAAGAACCCAGGGCCCCTTCACCAGTGTAAGGTTTGACAAGGGTTTTGAGGAATCCATCCCGGAACCATACGGCGGTCTGTGCGTCCCAGCAAGGACATGCACCCAGGACCCACTGCACAAGCATTAGGGTCTGAGTGGGTCTGAGGATTTTATTCCCGAACAGCAGTTAAAGGTATTTGACTGCGACCCTCTAAGAATATGCCTCCCCAGACCATCACTGACCCCCAGTTCACCACAGGGGCTCCAGACTCATTCTCGTCTGTCAAATGTGCTCAGTGTTAACCTGCTCTCATCTCTGAAGACAACGGGGAGCCAATGGCGGACCTGTCAATTCTGGCGTTCTTTAGCGAATGCCAATCAAGTTGCACTTTGCTGGGCTGTAAGCACATGTCCCACTAGAGGACATTGTGCACTCATGCCATCCTCATGGAGTCTGTTTCTGTTAGTTTGGTCTGGGGGGTCATTTTGTAGGGCTTCGGCAGTGATCCTCCTGTTCCTCCTTGCACAAAGTGTCAGGATTGCTACCTCCGGTGGACGAACACAACTGCAGAGCTGTAGCGAAACGATAAGCTTTATTTCAGAACAAAAACAAATAGCAAACAAAGGGCTACTTAAGAAAAACTCCAGGTGCTCCAACAAAACAGTTCAAATGAAAAAAATGACGGTAGTAACCAACAGCAACCCATGACAGAAAAACAATGAACCAACAAACAACCAAAACTCAACGACACAGAAATAGGTTCCCCAATCAGAGACAACAGTGTACAGCTGTCTCTGATTGGGGAGAACAAACCGGAATCAGAGTCAGGTCCTGGCTGTGAGCCCCAGCCACATAGAGAAATCTAGAGGCCACAGCCAGGACCTGACACAAAGGAGCAGATACCTGTCCTGCTGCTGGATTGATGCTCTTCTACGGCCCTGTCTAGCTCTACTCGTGTATTGGCTTGTCTCCTGGTATCTCCTCTATGCTCTTCAGACTGTACTGGAAGACACAGCAAACCTTGTTGTGACGGCACCTATGGATGTGCCATCCCGGAGGAGCTGGATTTCCTATGCAAGTTGAATTGGCTGCAGGTACCTGGGGCTGCAGGTACCAAAAGTAAACTTTTTGAAAACCTGAACATAACATTGTTAATTAGCTTATCTTTAATTAAATTATCTAAAGATTCAACATTGACAAAGTTCTGCGGTGAGCAGCCTTAAACATTGCATGCCTTTTCACCTTAAAGTAAATGTTTCTATTAATCTAATAGCACTATCTAAAGATGGGTTTAGTTTTAATTGATTCTGACAGGGTTGTGTGACTCAGGTTAAAATGAACACGCTCGTTCTGCGTCAGTTAGCTAGAGGCAAAAGGAATGATGTGTCAAATGCTGGATTAATTATGCAAAGTCATTTTATCGGTTTTAAATTACTTATATATATATAGATATATTACAATACCAAAAATATCCCTGTAAATTACTGTGATGCTAGGTTGCATTTTAAAAAGCACAATGGCATTTTGGTCATTTAGAGGGAGTTCTTTTCCTTGAGCAACTAACAGTCAGCACATGTATCTAAGGTTGCTCTGAATAAACATATCATATTCATAGCAAATACAACGTTTCCCTTAATGTTACAAAAATGTGTAATTTAGGAACAGATATATTAGCTTCCTCTAGTACAGCAACATCCCTGACTTCTTTTTTTTTTATTGTGGCCCCAATCATGACAAAGAACAGATATAATTACATTTGTTAATTACTTGCAGAATCAAACAACCGATTTAAGTAATAGTAGCAAGGTTTTCAGGGATATTGACTTGCCGAAGGAATGTGCTTTGGGTGACCCCATTATTTACCAACAGAATTAAGCTGTGTTTTCGTCAGAGCAGTATACATAATTCCAAAATCAACTTAAATACAAACGGTGTATGTTATATCCCAAACATGTAACTAGCGCAGTGTCAGGAAAAGACACATTTACACAAATAACCTTGTATCACACAAGCTCCTAAGATCCATCAGGGATGCAGAAACAAAACCTAGGCTCAAAATCAAGGTTAGCTTTAAGATAATAATTATTTTAAATAAAAATCTAAATGACCAACATAAAAAATACTGTGTTTAGAAAATTACAAAATTCACCCACACCAGATATGAGTAGAATTTCTCCTGATTCAAACTTTCCACCATTGTAGTGAAGGTTGGTTGTGTTTACATCCCAACAAACCTTACAGGCAAGAGTTACAGTAAATGATGCACTCTGAGGTGGAGGCTTGTCTGCTATAATCAGAATAGGTTGGCCGACCTGTGCTGTAGGTGATAGATGGAGGTAGGATAGCCTTTTGATAGGAGATATATCACATTAAAGCATGCGTAATGAGGGAAAACCACATACCCAGATGTCTGATGGATTCATTCAAGGCAACAACCTTTGGTTAAACCTGATTCTTTGAGATTATATGGGGCAATTTAGAATGTTGTCTTACATTTTCATATTGTTTCTTTTACAAAGGGTATAAATTATGTTCTTGTTTTAATTCAGTGAATGTTAGTATGCTGTGACCAGTTTTGGGATAGCTTGCTGAAATGCACATGCTTGAAACATACATTGTAGTTAATGTATGTGCATTTACCTTTACTTTCAGATGATGCCTTTGGGCAATTTGTTGGTCAGTACCACCTTTTTCAATTTTTCCTGACCTCCACATATAATTTAGCCTCTTCAATTGGAGCACTATAGTGGGATAGTTCTCACTAGTTCTGACTAGCTCTCCCAATGTTAGATCTTAGCAAGTTTTTGGGCACTGCAAGTACGGAGCAAGAGAGAAACAAGAACAGAGAGAAGAATTACGAAACAGGTAAGGCAAGTGGCAGCCGGAAATCCTTTCTGTCATTCATTTTTCCAGTTATCAGAGAGTCTGATAAGCTTGGCTTGTCTTATCTTTAACCCCAAAAGGTCTAATAGTATGACCAAATGGAGTATGATGAAATGAAAAGGTTTGATGTTAAAACGGTTTTGGGGGTTGCAGTTTTTTCACAAGTTATGGTTTAAATATGTCTCTCATCACTGCACTGTACATAACAACCTTGGTTTTGTCCCGCATTTCATTGTTGGACTAATTCTGTGAGAGAGAACTAAGATGTATTTCAACTCAGATCCCGGCTCGCCTTCTGCATCCAGCTTGGTTTTGGAAGCAACACATGTGCACCAAGGTTACTCACTAAAATATTTTCTCTATGGGTAGGATGTTATGGACACTGTAACACAGATCAAACACCGAGGCCTTCTTTCAGGTGTCCAAAATCCATTTTTCTATTTGATGCATTGCAGCCTTACCAAAAAATGGCATTCATACTGTGACCTTCTCTATGCAATTTGGGATCAAATCCCGCTACTGTTACTGAAATTGAATATAACAAAATCACAAGAGATGCAGAAGCGTAGCCTCTGGTTGCCTACATCCTGGTGTCTATGGCAACTGTCACTTGGCAATGGAAACACATAAGACAGGTGGTGCAGAGGAACCCCCGTCTCTACTCATATTGACTAAGGGAAATTCTGTTTTACTCACAAAATAACTGAGTGATTCTACAAACAGGAATACAACCTCAATGTACCTGTTGAGGGACTCATTAATGTTACAAATTCAATCATGAAGTGATGGGGGAAACTGCAAGAGGAATGAGATGGCAAGATTTCATAAATTTAACAATGGCTTAGTAACTCACCCCTTCACTGTAACTAGAAGTACCCACTAGTGGTAATTAATCTTTTTTTCCGTCAGTGAGGATTACAACAATTTAGACAAGATCCAAACTATGCAGCTGCAGTACTGAGCAGGGAAATCATTTTGTCACTTTCCATCTCTTCAGGCCTGTTTCGCTTTGAAATTATGAGTTATTGGTCAGGGAATATATTGTCATATATGAGAGGTCATTTGAAACCAACTGACTCGTAAACTAGCTATGCTGCCATAACTGGGATGAAGCAACAGAGTGGATCACATTGGATCTATGCTTATCAGCATGCCACAGAAGGCCACAAAAGTACAAAGAAAAAGAAAATTAGCCACTGCCCACAAACAAAATTCCACAATAAAACTAAAAGTTATCACAATGTCTACAGCATTATATTACTTTTGATATCTTTTGATTTACTGTACAGTCTTTTGGCCACTGGGAACCATTTTTGATGTGTTAAGATCTCCTGGGGAAGTTTGAGCAATGAGAACAGATCCGTTCCGATCTGTTTGACAATTACAGCAGTGATGTTAGAATTCAGTCCATTTCCCTCGTACTGTAAAAAACATGTAGTAGTTCCTATTAACATGGACATTTTCAACTGTTGGTTGTAGGTGAACATCATACAATTTGAATGGGCCCTTACAATGTAATTCAATGTCCTCGAATTATCCATACATGCCCTTATACAAATACAATTGTTTCTTTTAGAGTTTAATATTCCTATGTAAATATTGTCTGCTGGATGTCTATATATAAAAAGAAATGTATGAATGACAACAGAGCTGGAATAAAAGACAATGCTCGGCATCAGTCCGAGCCAATGAAAGGGCTATAATGATATCACTGTTAATCAAGGGCTGGTTGTAATCTAACGTGCCCCAGATACAACCTTGCGGCTGACAGTTGCCTCTCAGGGGACTGTGTGATAATGCAGAGTAATAAGTATTAAGAGCCTACTAATCACTTGGCCACATGATAAGACTATTAATCTTACCGCCCATGAAGCTCAGGCCAGAGAGCTGGAATGGGCCTGTTCGAGACGGAGGATAAATATTAAAATGCTTTAACACAGGAAGCCGATCACCATAGCCAATAAAACTCACAGCACAAGCCCATATTTGTCAGAGTCCCGTCTGGTGTTTCTCAGGACCTGTTAAATACCTTTTCAACTCGGATGGATAGAATTTATGACAAATTCGCCACTGATTTTATATGAGGAGCCAATATGTGAATATGTTTAATGTTATGAAAAAACATTGTTTTCCCCTACACTATATTAAGAAAATAACTTTCCTAATCAGACTTTACAATACTCATACATCCTTGATCACTTACAATTATGTTTGTTGTCAAATACCGCATGTTTTTGCTTAATCATAATGTATTAGTGACTCCTCTGCAAAAACCCAACATTGTTAAAGAATTCTTGTGATGTCTCGCATTAAGTCAGACTATTTAGGGAAAGTGTTAATTGTTTATCTATTTGCTGTAAGAAATATAGGTCTGACAAGTCAAACACATATATTATTTATAACATAATATATTCTGGAATCACAGTTTTAAGAACAAATATTGTTTAATGTCATATTTACAGAGTCCCAAGATATCGACGGAAATAGGGTTTATTTTCAATTAGACTTTTCCCCGATTTTTTCAGTCCAAGCTGAACAGCATCTGTGGAATCCCTTTCACTCAACCCTCGAACATGTTAACTGTGAGCAGAAAAAGGTAGTGTGATCTGTCAATAAATTTAGATCTTTTGTTGTCTTAGACTTTCCTGTCAAGGTTGCCAACACCCATGTTAACCAAAGCAGATAAATCCAGACCCTACGCAGGTTTTCTGACTTTCACCTTTAGCCCTGCCCTATTGGTACTAACGCATTGGCTGCTAATACCTGTTTACTGATCTTAGTACCGTCCATCAACCTCTGCACTGCCGCGTCCTGTTCTGCTGCAATACATTCATCTGTGCTCTGCATGTGACACACAGAACTCCAGCTCTCCGGGTGTCATTAAAGATATAGGAATGCAGCTGCTCAACAGTTTGGGGTCTCTTTTGTTGTATTTCTTGTTTGATAATGCGCCAAATGTTTTGGCTTTGTAGTTAAAGAGTCTGGGTGTTAAACTTGCCTGTATGCAGTTCAGACCTGTACCCCATTGGAAACATTTGGCGCATTATAAATCGAAAAATATGTCAAAGGAGACCCCGAACTGTTGAGCAGCTGCAATCCTATGTCAAGCAAGAATGGGAAAACATTTTACTTCTAAAACTAAAGCAACTGGTCTACTCATCAACAAAGTGTTGTTAAACAAGGCGTGATGCAACACAGTGGTAAACAAGCCCTTGTCCAAACTATTGAGACAGGTTACTGGCATCAAAATGTATTTTTCCAATCACATTTATCAGTTTTAAAATTGGATATGTTGTCTTTGTACTATTTTGAATTAAATATAGGGATATGCACAATCTGCACATTATTGCATTCATTTCTGTTTTTGAATTGTATGCAACATCACAATTTGTTTGGGAAACAGGGTTGTACAAACAGAAACACAGGGCTTTAGTCAGTTTTATAATGTCAAACTAGTATAAAGCAGGTCCTAAATATCGCAACAACTAAAAGCAGAACATTTGTCTAAATCCCTTTCTAAAGTCATCATTTGAATCATCAAGTCATCATCATTTACTGAGAAAGTAGAATAGGCTAATGCATGTTATACTGGTCTTTATAAGAGGTACCAAACAGTCTGCTCAAACAGTTAACAGACAGCTTAGACACTAATCAATACCACACAAGACATACAACCAGAAGTCACTTGACTAAGTCCAAAAGAGAGGCTGGGAGCAGCACAGCTCAACACAGAGAGATACATGGCCCGTGGAACTTTCTTCCACGCAAGGAATCTCAGCTTAAGCCATGAAACCGGATAAAAAAGGATATATGAGCAAACAGCTGGACGAGTACTGTAAAGAGACACACAAACTCTATTCATCGGCTAAGACGAATCGTTAGAATTTATATAACCTTCAGTCGGCATTGATGCACCAATTCCTTAGTAGGTGATCCACACTGTTCACCTGACAATCGGTTCCCCCAACACGTGTTTCAGACTGTTTTCTCATTCTGCTGTACAGTACATATCAAAAAATAACCCTGCTTTCCCCCTCCTTGTTACTGGTAAACCCTACTATTGTATGAACCTGGTATTACCACTCACCTGTATATCTTGTATCGGGTGGAGAACCCCAGCCGGTTCCTCTCAACAAAGTCGGTGTACTCCTGGGAGTGGTGGAACGGGCCCTTGTCGGACAAAAGCCAGTCGAGGGGTCCTCCGGGGCGGTCGTGAGGCAGGCTGGCCGACACAGGTGCCCAGACCCAAACCCAGAAGTGCAGGCTGAGGAAGCCCCATAAAGCCATCAGAGATGGAGGGGGTTGAGGGGCGTCGGGAGGGGTGGGTAGGCAGGGATCAGTAGTGGGAGGGGTTCCTACATGCAAGCTCACGCCTTCCCTGGGCTGACCGGGGGCTCTTCATTCCCTCACGTCCCCCGGAGCACCTGGGACAGAGAGACATACATCATTGTGGCATTTGTACTGGGAATGTTGCTTTTATCAGGCACCATCATTATTTCATTGACCTCGTGTCGACGTGAAAGAGTGGTTATTGTAAACATGTCGTTCAACAACAACTTTCGTCTCTTTCATCGCTCTCACGGAGTCACCCGTCATCTGTTTTAAGACTAGCCCGCTGTCTAATGGGAGTCTTGGATTAACCTTTTACCCAAGCCTCCCATTCCTCTACATCTACCTTCTACGATTCGTCAATGTCTGCACCTGTGACCAAACCAGATGCTTGGTATGAAAAAAACCTAAACAATATTCCATTACTGTATTCTGATGACAATCTGTCAAGTGAACTGAGCCATGTGACTGTGTGGGAGGGCTCCAGCAGTCATTAGTTAGGAGCAGGTGCTAGGAGAGAGACAGAGAGTGGGAGTGATTGTTTGCATGTGTGAAAGAGGCAGACAGAGGGAGACAGAGAGACAGTAATACAGAGTGTGTTTGGTCGGGGGAGGGAGGTTGGGGGAGGGGGGTTGGTATGCAGAGGTACAGTTAATTTGACTACAGTTGTATCTCACATAGTGAGCTGGAGGCATTAAAATATATAGGGGGATATGGAACCCTGCAACTGTGGCAATAATTTAATTATTTTTTTAGTAAAGTTGTTTTGACTAGCTTTGACAGGGCAGTGCGCTGCCGGTCTACAGTGTTTAGCTTCTTGCACACCGGGCAACTCCTAGTGGTGGACCGGAAACATGCAAGCTGACTGAGGTTGACCATGCAAGCTGATTGACGTCCAATTCCTAACAGGACAGTCAAGGTCAAGATATGTGTCTTCTGAAGCCCATGCAATGCCTTTAAGGTTGTTATGATGAGCCAGGTGGTTAAGTGAGCAAGAAAGCAAACATATTTAATTGCTTACCCTCTAAACCCCAAAATGTGTCCCAATTGCAATCTGAGAGCATGATTTGAACCCTGGCCTCGCAAAGAAGCAGCTATCATACCTAAATAATTCGGTTGACTCGTCCTATATTCAAGTGTCAAAATTCTTACATTTGTCACTCACTGTAAGGGTTAAATTACAAAAACGAAATTAAACGTGTTCATAATAATGAAACTTTTTAATAGAAGTGCTTGTGAGGGATTTCCTTTATGCAAAGTGTCTATGCAGGTGTTTCTATTTTTTACTGTCTGTGTTTTCAATGCATTTTTTGTGTACTATAATACATTGTTAAATTACCAAAATTGCTGTACATGTGAAACTGTTAGCATTGTTTTGCTGTTGCGTCACCTCCAAATTCATGGGAAAAAAACTCCCTGCAGCACATTTAGGCCTAGGCTTACATGGACATTTGTAAACATTTTTTAAAAGTGACCTTGCCTGTTCTGAGGGGACAGTATACCCTGTTAATATCAGAATAATGGACAGGGGTCATGTTTAAAGACACTTTAATCGTATTACCCAACAGGCATGAGGCCAAACAAACACTGATGCAGGATGAAAAACTCGCTAGTCTCTCTCTTGCAATACCTCTCTACTCTCTCTCCAATTTGCTCCCACTTTCGCTATCACCCTCGTCTCTCGACTCTCTCACTGTTAAAGTCCAGTATGTAAATATTTATCCACCCACAAATTCATGAACCACCAGCTTTATAATCTTTTTTTCTAAGAGACTCCGCTAATCACATTATTATCTGTCAGAATCATATCATACAGCTTTACGAGGCGCATTACTGGATCACATTTGTGCTTGCATATTCAAACAAGAGCATAACATTTCCATCCAAGACGTTTAAACGGCCATCCTTGAGCCGCAAGCAATCCGTGCCCAATCCATTTGTGAATATAATACAGAAACAACAAATGGATTCCTGAGGCCAGGGCTGTGGCTGGGGAGTAAAAGGCAGTTTCATTATTACCAACAGTAGGAGTGAGAAAAAGGGCTCTGTTGGCTCCACTCAATATGATTGTACACAATGTGGGCAAGCTATAACCTAGGGCTGTTTGTAGACACAAACGCAAAGTCCACAGTGTGTTTGTGTCTGTGCTCAAATAGCAGAGGTTAGTGTAAGTGTGCAGTCTGCTGAATGAAAAGTGTGTAAATGATGGAAGAAAAAAAAATGGTGGATTGGATTTTTTTCCTAAGCAGAAGAAAATCTATAGATAATAAGCTATCTAGGTGTTTCAAAGTACTGAAATGGAAAAATAATACTGCATCAGTAAAACATGGTATTGATAGTTGTCGGGAAAGACAAGATACAGATAGTGTTTTACAGTGTCATATCATTAAGCAGTAGAGATGAAAGAGATTCTAGCAAGATATATACGGAGGTTACATTAACATGCAGAATCACAACACTAATATCTCACAGAATTAAACATAATTGTAAACTAAACTTTTCCTATGAGTGTATATTCCAACTTTGGGGATAAAACACAAAACCCAGACTTCTAAATGTTGTTCTGTGTGAAAAATAAAGCACATAGATGTTACATGATATTGTAGTGGAGGCAAAACGTATTAGCAAAACACAGTGAACTTGAACATCTTAATTAAGCACATGGATGACCATTTAAAGCAGTGTTTCTCAACCTTTTCCTGGGCGCCCCCCTGCCCTGCATGCTTTAGATCTCTCCCTGCTCTGTCACACCTGATTCAAATGATCAGCTCATTACGGTCTCCTTCATGAGCCACATCAGGTATGTTAGTGCAGGGAGAGATCTAAACCATGCAGAGCAGGGGGGCGCCCAGGACAGGGTTGAGAATCACTGATTTAAAGGAAAAGCTTGGATAAAAACATGAAAAAGGACTAATTACAAGAAGCATTAATTGTTTCAATAGCAAGATAAATTTAAATTGCAACGATAACCTAACATAATTAGTTTTCATTTACAAAAAACTGAAAATAATCCTTACAATATATTAGTTTCATTAAATGGTTTATTTTTCCCCAGTTTTTTCTCACTCCAATTTTCACGATGTCCAATTCCTATTTATGGCCTTGCTTCACCACAAGGACTCCACAGCAGGGATATTAAGGATCAAATATGATTCCACCATGCATACAGTACCCCACAAAGCCGTTACGAATCTTATCACACTGCTTAGTCAATCTGGAAGCCTTTTGCTGGTACTTGCTGAAGTAATGCATTTCCCAACTATATATCCACGACCTTAACCATGACCCAACTATACATCCACGAGTAGCTAGAGCGTGTCTGTCATTTTGTGATTCCGAAAATGGCATCAGGAAAAACTAGGGAAAACCTGAAGATTTACTGGTCATTGCAATTTTTGAATGGAACTTTCACAGCCAGAGACAATGCATATTGTATATCAAAATCACAGCGAAAAAAATAAAAAAGATTCAAGGTGGGATGTGTAGAAATCTGTTTGTTTTTTACTATTTGTTTTAATGCCCAGGTAAAGGGCCATTTCACCGAATGGCATACGATTAGGCAAAACACATACTTTTTTGTGTAAAATTATCAAATTGGAGACGTAGGTCATGCGAGAGCTTGTGTAACAGAAAGAATCACAAGAAACGGACACGAAGGGTGTGTACGTGTCCTGGTGGGCTAAAATAGAAGAGTGAGGGGAGGAGGTGATGGAGTCACCTCCTCCTGTGTCCTCCATCGCCTGGCCATGTGCACTCAGTCGTTCATAGGACATGTTCATTTATTGCATTGGGAGTTTCACTCTGTTGGAAACTTAAGTGGTGTGTATCATCTCTGAGATGATTTTTGGGGTAGTTAGATTTGTTTTGCACATTAATAGCCAGAAGGAATCAGATTTGCCATTTAGCTCAGCAAAAACATCAGAGTATTATGTCTATGTGCATAGAAGGAACAAGGACGTCTTTAAAACTACATGTAGTATTTGTTTTGTTTTATTTCTCCAACCCCAAATGTTATACCAATGCTGCAAGTGTGTGTAGTCAATTAGATGAATGCATGTTTCGATATGAAACGTGACTAGATAATTAGAACAACATAAACATCTGATTCTCTCTGTAGGTCACACTGCCAATCTCAGGAATGTGAAATGTTTACATTGGTGGTTCTTGTGGAATTGTGCTGGGTAGACACACCTACCAGCAACCATCTTTACAGTGAGACTGAATTTAAAACTCATATTTTCATTGACTTCCTGTCGATAAAAAAAGGCTATATTTCTTATACATTCATTCTGTGAAGTTCCATCAGATATATTTAGAAATGTACAAGATCTCAATATTTTTCTCCAGTCATGTTAAACCAATCAAATGCATAGGTTGGGAGGGGTCTTTACAAGTGCTCATGACAATAATTCCTTTAGTGCAAATCTTTGGATGTATCTCGCATTTGTGGTGAACCATATCAGACTTTCAGAAACATACACAAACATCGCTAGGGAAATTGTCATTATTGCGTGCGGACTACACACTTGCTTTAGAATAAAAAATCGGACTGGTAACGCTGATGGCTTTTCTAAAGCAGTATGTGTGTAATGACTCAATATTCTGCAAATATATAAATATGTGGATGAGGTAGACATTTTTGGGGATTTTGTAAGGGGAAAAATACTATCAATATTATGTTTAAGCTTTTGAAGCAAACAAATTCAATATAAATATACATTTCTGAAAAGAATGCACTTTGCCATATACAGCGCTGAAATAAAGTCTATACTTCAAAATAAAGACCTTAAGGACAAACATGTTATTAACATAAAATGCTTTCTTTTATTTTAGATTCTGAGGCTGATCTTTGTTTGGAATTGCCCATAGACAAAGGTGAAGGTGATCAGAATTCTTAGTAGATAATTCTATTACTTGCCATAAGCTGTCCAATCTCTTGCAACAAATCAAAATTCCATAACAACAGAATGAATGTTTCTTTTTCCCTTGGAAATAAATTGTATTGACCTATCCGCCCCTAAACTATGGTAAAAATACAGCTAAAACAAAAGCAAAGAATTTAACAAAATAAAACGTTCTTTTCAAATCCCTTATCATGGGCACATTGAGCTTGTGCGCCACGTGTACAAGTCCTCTTTGGGGTAATTTACAATGTGCCTGATGCCCAATCATCTCGGCCTTGTCACCTGACACATCATTCTTCATTCACACTTTCTATTCAATAACATGTTTGCTGAAACTCAACCAGTAAAATACGGCTTATGTCAGTGAAGGAAACACAAATTGTAATCATTCACATTAATTGTGTCTATATGACCAGGTGTATTATTTTCCAAAGGGGTCCTTTTTAGGGCGTTATAAAAATAAGTAGTTACAAATAGTCATTTGGATTAAATTACAGTTCAACTGCTTTATAGTCTTCATAGCGTTTTTATGCCTGCCATCCACCATTATAACAGGACATATTCACAAAGCACCGCCTAATATCAACATGTTTAGAGGAAGAAAAGACTCGAAGACCTCTCAGGATTTAAAATCAGATGGAACTATTTTGTGAACTGCAATTACGTTCAGTATGAACATAAATCGTCCTAATTGAGTTCACTAAAAACAAATGCCCGGAGCTACAGGTACTTAACCTGTCAGAAACAGAACCCAAGGTGGTGGTATGAGTGCCTGACGTCCTCTAGTGGGACGGGTGCTCACACTCATTAGTATTCGCCTGAGAACACCGGAATTGGTGCTCCGTTCTCTTCACAAATGAGAGCATGGATGAAATCCTCAGACCCATCGCCAGTCCTAAAACTGGTGCAGTGGGGTCTGGGTTCCTCCTAATGCAGGACAATGCCCAGCTTCATGTGGCCAGAGTGTGTAGGCAATTCACGGCTGACAAAGGCTTGCTATGATGATGCCATCGACTGGTCCTCATGTTCCCTAGACCTGAATCCGATTGAGAACCTCTGGGACTTTTATGCATTGGTGCATCTGATGCCACCAAGAAGCGCCACTGACAGTCCAGGATCCAGGTCTGGGAGGAGGTCCCCCAGGACACCGTCCCCCGTCTCATCAGGTGCCCAGGCTTTGTCGGAAATGCACACAGGCACGTGGGGGACCTGAAGCCTTCTGCACAACATTGTGGAGTTTGAATCCAGCCCTCGATCGGTTCGTGATTTTGGTTTCCATTGGTCGTTGTTACGTTCTTATGATCTCAACAAATTACACAATGTACAGTAAAATGTTTTATTTTTAATACATTTAATTAATCAAGACCCAATGTGTGGTTTAAGTATTCCCTTACATTTTTGGAGCAGTGCGTATATGTAGACTGTACATATTCAAAGATATGTAACAGGAACTCTGAGAAATGCCCTCCGAGAAAAGAGTGGGGGTTAAATGAATGAATGACACTGTTAGAAATCAATATGACTATTTTGCATGGATTTAGGGCAATCTTATGAGACATTTATATAAGTCTCTGGCCCCTTTTTAAAGCTTACAGCACTAGCTACTAGCATATTACAATGCCCTGCACATATACAATAAAAAACAATTGAATGTATTGCAGAATACATTAGATTCCAGTACTTGTCTGTCACATCCAGCAGAAAAAATCATAAGAAAACTGAAATCATAAAAAATTACTTATAA
This sequence comes from Novumbra hubbsi, assembly GCA_016801125.1. Classification (NCBI taxonomy): domain Eukaryota; kingdom Metazoa; phylum Chordata; class Actinopteri; order Esociformes; family Umbridae; genus Novumbra; species Novumbra hubbsi. The sequence continues at coordinate 28,665 of JACXGK010001265.1, read as the reverse complement.
TTGACCTAGTTTTTCTTCTGTGCATATGTTGCCCAGCTAAAACAGGAAAACTGGGTTTGCATTTGGGAACTTTATTCTTCCCCGATATTATTTGGTCTCATTTTCATACATTCAAGTTCTCAATCAAAATTGTTTCCCTGTCACCCTCTTTTACATTCCCGCGGCTGCGTGTTAAAGTATGATTCGCATTGCTCAGTTACAGGAAGAGAAGAGGCCTAATGTTAAACAAGGAATACATGCACAGTATTTATGAACCTAAAATACTCATATATTTCTGGCCACAGTTTTATTTGACAATACCCATATATATTCTAGCTTGCAACACATGATCGTTGGTTAATTCAGTCAAATTGTGAATTTACAAATATTGTGATTTTCAAACAATTGGGTGTAAACAGCATACATTACTTCACTATCAAGGTGTAGCCTGTGTGTATCATTGTAGTAAACACTCATTAAGTGTGAAGGCATTTGATATGTTTGCATTGTTGCCAGTAGTAGGCAACCATTCTCAACCCTTATGCCACAGGTGTCAAACCGGATCCACGGAGGGCCGAGTGTCTGCAGGTTTTCGCTGTCACCTTGTACTTGATTGATTAATTAGGTCACTAATTGATAAGGTCTACCCTCACCTGGTTGTTTAGGTCTGAACTGGGAACCAATTTACAGGAAGAAAAAAAAAACCTGCAGACACACGGCCCTCCAAGGAACCGGTTTGACACCCCTGCCATATGCGTTTATGTTTCCTTTACATGTTTACAGACAACATCAACCAAAATGCTTAATAACAACATCTTTGGGAATGTGGGATAATATGCCAGTTGCTTGATTAAAACCGATGTCTTCACATAACATAATATATTTGAATGACACATTGCAAATAACTGTAGTCTTTCTTAAGGAGATAACAGTTCATTCATAAGATTAAGGGACCACTAGAGGTATGAAAGTGATATGGAAATGCTACCGGAACTGCAAACACAGACTTTTTGTTTTCTATCAATAAACACTGATGATTTACGTTTGTAAGCTTGCTTGACGCATGTTTCATAATGGTTTGGACCGGAAACATTTTGCAGGCCTAACTTCTACAACTATTATGTACTGCTACAAATACTCAGATCAAGACAGACAAGTTAAAGACAAGTTAAAACATGGCTTTTTACTCTGAAACTACAGGGCTTTGTGGCAAACGTCTAGTTTAACACATTATAGCCTTGATATAAGGTTATATGTGTTGGTTTCAACAGTCTATCTTAAAACACTGTGATGTAAGGACATTATTTTTAACATGCACAAAACTAAATATGTTGGATCTGGCTATTTTTGTCACATTCTGGCTTATTACATAATTGAAATTGGTTAGAGATAGCTCCATGTTACCTTTGAATGGCTGTGTCAGCTCAGAGCAGGGGCATTCCTCACACTGACTTCAGGGCATATTGAAGTTACTCTAATTAGCAAAAAGAGGTCATCCTCCAAAGATCTTGGTTTTAATTCCAAAGCAAAACTCTTCATCCAAGGGTGTAGGTTTCAAACTTAAAAACAAAAGTGTTTTTTGATTTAGCAAAAGATAGAATGTTGAAATAGCACGTGAAATAGCACGTGTAAGAACACAGTACATACACACACTGCATGTGTACTGTGTTCTTACACGTGCCATTTCAACATTCTATCTTTTGCTAAATCAAAAAACACTTTTCTTTTTAAGGTTGAAACCTACACCCTTGGATGAAGAGTTTTGCTTTGGCCAAAGGTTTTGAGAATAACACAAGTATCGGTTGACACAAAGTTGCTGCTGCAGTGTTTTTAGACCTTTTGTCAGATGTTACTATGGTATACTATAAGTGTAATTACAAGCATTTACAAGTGTCCATGGCTAATATTGACAAGTACATGAAATAAATGCCAATAGTCAATATTTGCAGTGTTGACCCATTTTCTTCCAGACCTTTGCAATTCGCCCTGGCATGCTCAATTAACTTCTGGGCCACATCCTGACTGAAAACAGCCCATTCTTGAATAATCAATGCTTGTAGTTTGTCTTGAAGATTGACCACAAAATCCCAATGGGATTAAGATCTGGAGAGTTTCCTGGCCATGGACCCAAAATGTCAATGTTTTGTTCTCAGAGCCACTAAGTTATCACTTTCTGCTCCATCATCCTGGAAAAGGCATTGTTCGTCACCAAACTGTTTGTGGATGGTTGGGAGAAGTTGCTCTCGGAGGATGTTTTGGTATTAGTCTTTATTCATGGCTGTGTCCTAGGGAAAATGGTGAGTGACCCCACTCCCTCGGCTGAGAAGCAACCCCACACATAAATTATTTTAGGCTGCTTTACTCTTGGCATGACACAGGACTGACTCACATTTTCTTCTCCGGACAAACGTATTTACGGATGCCCCAAACAATCGGAAAAGGGATTCTTTCGAGAAAATTACTTTACCCGAGTCCTCAGCAGCCCAAACATTTGGAGAATGTCTGTCCCTGATGTTTTTCCTGGAGAGAAGTGTCTTCTTGACACCAGGCCATCCTCCACAAGTCTTGGCCTCTCATGGCCTTTCATCACAACAACTCTTAAAGTGTGCATGGCCCCCACATGTCTGTGTGCACCCCTGACAACTTCTGGGCATGCTCCAATACATACATTAGATTCTAGACTGGGGAACGTGAGGGCCAGTCAATGGGCTCAATGTATGGTCTGACGATGGATCTGGGGATTTCATCCCGGTACCTAACAGCAGTCAGGGTACCATTGGCTAGCATGTGAAGGTCTTTGAGACCCTCCAAGAATATGCCTCCCCTGACCCTCACTGACCAACCACCAAACCGGTCATGCTGGATGATGTTGCAGGCAGCGTAATGTTCACTAAAGAGGCAACAGAATGCAGCATCATGAGTTTGACTGTGGGCTGAAGAGCTTTTAGGATGAAACACATAAAGTGTGTATGTGTGTGTACCGTATTTTCCGCACTATAAGGCGCACCGGATTATAAGGCGTACCTTCAATGAATGACCAATTAAAAAAAAAAAAAACATATATAGGGCGCACCGGATTATAAAGCGCATAAGATATTGCAGTCAAACGTTTGACTGGGTTTGCGTTTAGCATCCACTAGATGTGCTAAAGGGAATGTCAACAAAAGTCAAGATAAAGTCAAACTTTATTAAGCGTTCTGACAACTACGTTCACTCCCATGGTAACGTTGTTCAAACGTTAATGTGCATATTTAACATTATCTCCCAGCCTTGCTCACTCTTCTCCCAAACGTGGAGAGGAACTTTTCCCTAATTCAGTAAACACGTAGTAAAAGAAACAGTCTGATACCACTAAATCAAACGTTAGTGCATAACTCATGGGAACTTTTCCCTAATCCAGTAAACACGTACCGTAGTAAAAGAAACAGTCTGAAACCACTAAATCAAACGTTAGTGCATACTCAACATTGTTCAGTTACATATAAAACGTAAAGCTAAATTTTTTCAGTTCATTCCCCGTCCACGAATCCCTCGAATTCTTCTTCTTCAGTCTCCGAATTGAACAGTTGTGCGACTACGGCATCCAACCTATCATTATCCGAGTCAGTTTCGCTGCTGTTGCCTGGCAGTTCAGAGATTATTCCTGCCTTCGTGAAAGCTCGGATCACAGTTGAGACTGATTTATCTATACATGGATCCATATATAAGGCGCTCCGGATTATAAGGCGCACTGTCGTTTTTTTTTTAAATTAAAGGCTTTTAAGTGCGCCTTATAGTGCGGAAAATACGGTATGTTATCTTTGCATCATGGCATCCTGTGGGGAGAGGATATTGATGAGAAAGGTTGAAGTCAAAGAATATAAACCGTGTCTGTGTATAGTTGTTATCTTCTCTGTTCTCTTGTCATTAGTGTTCACACTTGTTATTTTCAACAAAAAAAAAATGTATTATTATTAAGCGTTAAAGGCTAGACATTTTACCATACACTCTACCGAGAATACCTGATCTCCTGACTACCTGATGAAATCAGCAGACCAGCGAAGGAGAGCCAAACGCTTGTACTGAGAGAAAAACCCCAACCCTGAACACCTGATTGCCCAAAACATAACATTTTGCACTTTAGATGGGCTAAGAGAGCTTTGTCTGAGCTGTAAGACAATCACCTGCTTGGAGATTTTCTTTAAGTGACTCTCAAACAACCGCTTTCCTAAGGCTTAGATTGACTTATCCCAGGGCATCTACCCAAAGCAGTGTCTGAAATAGCTTCCTAAGGCTTAGGTTGACTCATTCCAGGGCATCTACCCAAAAACGTGTCTGAAATGGGCACATTATTCAGTTCCATACCCCCGCCATTCATTTACCTACATCTGGATGTACATCCAGCTTGATTCTATTCCAGTTCTATTTCCACAATTAGAGGCAGCTACACATCATTGCATCTTACGCTGTGAAAGTTGCAACATACCCGTTTTGTGGACACATTCCCACTCTGGAATCATTGCCAGTCAAGATCTGTACTCTCCACTGTAAATTGTTAACACCTCTCAGGGGATAAATAAGACTAGGAAACGGGTATTTGGTGCAGTGGGTAAAACATTATGATATGTAATGTACTGTCATATCGATTTATTTAAATTATAACATTTGTGCAAGTAAGTACTGATTTGGTGGAAGACACAAGTGTAAGAAAAATAGCCATTACATATAGGGTAAAAATAATACAGTACCCACTTGAGTCACAGGACAGATACATTCAGTTATGTATAAAAATTGCAGCATAGTTGTCTTCATGAATGTTTCATAAATCATCTCATCATTAGATTGTTGATCTCCCTAATATATACACAATAGGCATGTCTACCCAAAACAATGCATTCATTCTATCTCAGAGACCAATAAGTGTCTAAAATTGGTCTTGAAATGTACTGGCTGAATTTGCACTGGCCTAAACTAAATATATATATTGTTTTAAAAACAGTTGCACTGTACAGAAGTATTGATGTGACATAATAGGAGTCTGTGAATGGTTGAAATGGTGGTAGAAATCTGTTTTTTTTATATGCATACGTGCCTCCTTACTCATTTAATTTGGCTATGTGCCGTGTCTGATTAATTCGGAGCAATACATACAACATGCAGGGACAGTGTGGCTGTCTTGAGCATGTTTTCGGGATTAGTTCGTTCACTTTAAAAATGACCCTCCGTTATCGGCTGAACATGTGTCCCTTGCAATTATAGTTTTTGTCCCAGGAAACTGTTCCTGCCACGAAAACAAAAATTATTGCGTTCGCTTTGCCTAGTATGATGCTATGTTCAAGTCCCACTCTAGAATGCACTATAAACTATGATTGGTCAAAAAAGACCAGCCTTCAATATAATTGGTCAAAAAGACGACGCCGATACTGCTGAACGCGGAAAGGGGGAAAAGGAATGTTACAGACACATTTAATGCAGGAGGAGCGACAATAATGACAAGTTTTAAGATGATACAATTGAGCACAGGAGAAAGTATAACCGCATCAGCACCAAGCCAAGTAACAGTATTTATGGCCACACTAATAATTATAGCTCAATATTCATCTTGGATATAAATGACCCTGAGTATTAATTATTCTATAGAGTAGCATCTTGGAAACACAGGTTGTAAACATTTAAATGTTTTTCTTTATGGAGTTTACTCTAACACTTGAAATACAGCACTATAATAACACTGTATACTAGGTAGAGTGTAACTATTTAAGTGTTGATTAAAGCAAACTCCTTCTAATCTTACTACTCCTACTTCTATCACTACTACTACTATATCTGTCTTTTATGCACCTCTGTTGGAAAGAAATCCAGAGACGGTGCCATGTTTACTCCACAGAGTAAGACCTACTGCATTGTTTAGAAATTCTCTCCTCTCCCTGTAGGATATGCTGTACTGTTGTACGCTTGATGAGTTTTGGGAACTCCCCAACCTTATCTGTGTAAAGCATTCCCACCAACCTTATTCAGAAGGTGCAGAGCAATGAGAGAGGACTAGAGATAGGACAGTAGAAAGAGTAAGAGAGAAGAGACAGCGTGTCTCAGAACATCTGCTTAGCCACTATACCCACTAGGACACTAAGGCTATGGCGATGATGCGCTTGGCCTTTGCTGGCACTGCAGCAATGCTAACGCGGGATGGCTCTCCCTTCGTGATGTCTCCCAGCATTGAATACATCTGATGGAGGGACGTTGGGTGAGAGGAGGGGAGAAAGTGGTAGAGCAGGGTGGCCGGCGGGGAGGTTGCAGGCTGATATTTTGGTTAAGGGAGTATAATAGAATTTCTTCAACATTATATCATTTTTAAACGGTGCCCTTTGAAACGTGTCTGCGAGCCATCCCCAAAAGCATCTTCAAAGTGTGAAAACAGGCAGTGCTGAACTTTACGTCGTCCCATTAGTGCTGACTAACAGGGTTTGTGGCCCTAATTAACCCGCATAGAGTATCTACCGTTCTAAGGTATAGCTGTCAACAACACCTTTCATACAAGGATGGGGGGCAAGGCCTTTGTGAAATGATAATATTGCTGCAGGTTTTTCGGCTCCTTGCCTTGTCGGCTGGCTTACAATATAAACACACACAAAGAAAACACTGCTCTTATTTTATGCTAAGGAGGAGTAGGGGGCGTGGAGGAGCATCACTTCGAAGGAAGCATTTCAAAACCAATATAAAAGGGTAAGATATTTGGAAGAAAACGTGTTACAGAATGTTAGGTCGTAGACGACAGAAAGAAATATCCTTTCTAATCTGTCTGTCACTGTGAGTAATGGACTGTTTCGATATGGACTGATGCTTCCCAGCCAGTGGTCTAATATATAATATAATCAAAGCACCATTTTAGGCCTTGATTCAATCAGATTGAGTGCTAACACTCATTGGCAGACATCTGTATTAGGAATGTTTTGGCGGTATTGGAGGTGTAACTGCGGTGTGAGCTGGAAAATAGGTTGCTTCTCTTGCGTGAGCCATTGGACGAAATGAAAGGACAGTATACAGCGTTCACAGATTTTCAGGGAAGCCTTCCTGCTATGGCTAATGGCCATAGGGTTGTAGAGTTATGGAGCCAAATTGAGCTCAAATGTATTGAACGTAAGAAAGAAAACGTGAAAACAAAAAATAAAAGCAAGGTGATTCGCTACATTTATTTAAGCCCTCAGTACATATTACATGCAGAGCTAGTAGACAGATTGTCAGCTAATCATAAAATCTTGGACTATCATCTACAGGTTAGCTATTTCAAGGATAAAACAACATATTTGTTCCCTGGGGAGAGGTTTGAGAAACACTGCTTGTCTTCGTGCTCATTTAGATGATTTGTTGTACAGATTGTTTATTAAAATGAGGTGTAGTCAGTAAACCATGGAGCTGCTTAGCTACGCCATGCCATCACATGCCATTCATTACTACACACTTAATATCTCAATAACTTAAAAAACACGTGACGCAACTTAAGCTTGTGAGACAGCTTGACATCATCTTATTCTGTTATACATAATTCAGCGTGTTAGTGTTAGAGACTTCCTGTGAAATACTTTTATATGATCAATTCAGTGTTTAATCCTAATTTTCCTTTCTTGACTGACACAGAGGAATGTGGACATATATACGGTACCAGTCAAAGGTTTTAGAACACCGCCATCTCTATTGAAAGCAGCTCAAGTCCAGTGAATATTCTGAAATGGTTCAACTTGTAAACTGCCAGAGTTTTTCATACATCCAAAATGTGTGATGATGTTTGAGGGGTTTCTTGCATGCACAGCCCGTTTCAAATCACCCAAAGAATCAAACCACATTAATTTACAACTAGATACAAAGCCCAGTTAAGTAGTTAGTACCTTGAAAGCAACTGGAAAACAGAGCTTATCTTAATTATGGCACTCCAGCTTGAAAGATTCTCAACTGTACATTCTTATTTTGCAGCATATCACATGAAGGCTGGGAGCAGAGCATGCAATAGCCTCTATAAATCTATAAAAATATTATAAGGAATGCTGAAGTGCCAGGTAAAGCAGGCCCAAAATAAAGTGAATAAGTATAAAAACAAAAGAAAAAGTATGGGCTATAAGGTAGTATCTTCATAATACTTCAGATGGTGGTGTGCAACAAACTTAAGCTTGCACATATTTTGGTGTAGGGGGTCTGTGTGTAGGGCTGTGAAAGAACAAGCAGATTGGCAACTTGGAGCTGAGCTACAGAGAGGACTGAAGAGGGTCTCCCAGTGTCATGTGACACTAACTGAGAGACTGTTAGTCGATCAAATGTATTCATAAATTAATGTATTAAATAAGCAGTTGCAAGTCACAAAGTGCTTTTACAAAACACCCAGCCTGAAACCCCAAGGTGCAAGCAACGACAGTGTGGAAACACAGTGGCTAGGGGAAACGGCATGAAAGGGGAGAGACATTCAGGAAGAACTGCAACGTGTACTAATTAATAAATGCATGTGGGCTGTCTACTACTTCTATCAAACCAAATCCAGGTCAGAAGCGTGACCAGATGGACAAGGACAGGGACAACCTGGGGGGGAGGGATGGTCAGCAGGGTGGCAGCTGGAATCCTCAGGTATCGTCTTGATCTGCAACACAATCAAAAGGACTTTGGACAAGAGGTGCCGAGACTAGAGCAGCTAGATAGAGCAGCAACCAAGCAGACGGGTGCTGTAGTTAGACAAATGTGAACACCTTTCATGTAATTTAATCATTCCATTTCATCAGTAGCAAAGCACATGTCTCAATATCCATTGGGGTAAAGCTGGCTAACAAGTCAAATTCAAGCGATTTCTAACTATACTTCTAATGACACATTACAACTGCTTCATTAGGGTTATTAGTAGAAGCTCTGGGCTCTCTAGCATAACCCTCTAGTTTAACTTTTAATAACATCATTTTATTTCCATCTTTCACTGATTAGATTTTGCTTACATGGATTTGCCACCCTTGGCCTTTGACATTCTACAACTTTCTACTGTATGTATACAGTGCCACTTTGATATCTTACAATGGGTCGACAATAAAACGAATTACGTTCTGTAGTTTTCTGTCCGTCTACATCCGGGTCTGCATATTATATCATTTCTGTAATTATTGACGACTCTTTTGTGTCCATGAGCGTCTCCCCCCATAGCCATCAGTTACACGGTCGTACAGTATTTGTGCCAGCCCTGTGTGCGTGTGGAGATAGTAATAACATGGTATCCATCTATTATGTGCACTCCTTTATCTCAATCGCTTCATGATCAGAGTGATTCCAAATAGCCTCAATGCTGCATTATCTGTTTGGGGATCAATAAGACAGAATGGAGGGGGGGATGAACGGCCAGAAGAAGGGAGATGGGGATAGATAAGGAGGTGGGGGGGCGACCCAGACGAGAGAGACCATTACATTGTTTGGGTACGTACTAGTAATGAGGGCTTTTTCATATACACTACACAATGGTAATATTGTCTTTTAACTGCCGATGGTGTGCCACCCTTCTCTTTTCTCAAGCGTTCCTGGAGGAATCTTTGTTCTAACGCCCTAATCAGTCAGCCTATCTATCCATGTCCCGCTCTGCTCTCCTTTAGTCTCCTCCCCTCTTTTGTCTCGCCCCTCCCCTCCCTCGTCGTTCCTGTCCCCACTCTCCTCTCTGTCATACTCGGATCCAAGTGAGTGGCCCCCCTGCCACTGATCCAGTAGTTTGCTCATTATCCTAAAATAATGGGCAGTGGGCATTCACCACAAAGCTCCTGTTTCTTCCTGTTCATCCAACTTGCCATCCTCTATCTGTCTTCCTTTATCTATTTTCTCTTCTCCCCTTTTATAGCTTTTAAATGCTGTCTCTACTTCTGTCACTGTGTTCTCTTTCCCCCTTAAACCCCCCCAGTGAATGTTTGATAAAATAGCTGCAGCTGTGATTCACATGTGACTCGTTCATTAATGGGTCCTTGTTAGCAGCTGGCCCTTCCTCTGCCTCAAAGACTATTTGCATCCTTTGAGGAAGAAGCCCGAGTGTAGCCTCAAATAGTCATTCCAACATGAGGGCATCTCACTGTCTCCTGCCTCGTCTGATCTAGGACCACATCTTAAAGAAGGAGCTAGGAATAGTCCATTTACGTCTGATAAGTCTGTTTGTGTGTGTGTGTTTGGGCAGGCTTTGCTATGCTAGTGGAGACCAGAAATCCTAGCAAGGATAGCAAAACAAGGACTACTGTGATGACGTTTGGCAGATCTGCACTTGGACTTTACTGTACTGTAAGAGGGTGTGTGTGTGTTAAACAGTATTTGTGTATGGTTTTGTAAGCTCTCTCTCCCATCTCTGTGTTTGTATTATCCTGCAGCCAAGGCTTCTAAACAGCAGTGAGGAGATGGTCAGACTGTGGCATTATTTACTTTTTTATGAGGCACAGCTGGGCCACCAAATACTCTGACCACACAATACAGGACATGAATGCAGCATAGCATTCCGCTTCCCTGCCTGGCCATGGCAATGGATTCTCCATACAGTGTCCGGAAATAAATCCAGTCCAAAGCATTTGGAAAAAAGACTAAAAGCATTACACATTAATTTTATAGTGGTGGGCATCCACCAATTTTTGTTATCAATCTTTAGGCTTATGTTGTGGACTTAAGACTTTATTTTACTAGTGTACTTTCCCCTTAAGCCAACTTTCATCACGGATGTACCTGCATGGCCTGTGATTACTAATGAAGCAAAGTGTCTTAAAATGTTGTTTAGTACTCAAACAGTATCTTTTGAAACGTCCAGGCTAGAGACCAAATGTACTGTGTTAAGGTTATTACAAATGTAAATGCTTCAATGTGTATCAACAATTATTACATAGTTATGTAGTTATTGTTTTTTCTGCTGGAAGATGTCAAAATAATCTAATTAGGCATCCTCCTCACTGGGCTTCAAGGTGCTCTTCAACACCAAGCGAACCACCATAGTCTAGGTCCACCCTTGACTGCCTCGCTAGCTGGGAAGAAGGGAGTATCTTCATAATACTTCAGATGGTGGTGTGCAACAAACTTAAGCTTGCACATATTTTGGTGTAGGGGGTCTGTGTGTAGGGCTGTGATAGCAGATTGGCAACTTGGAGCTGAGCTACAGAGAGGACTGAAGAGGGTCTCCCAGTGTCATGTGACACTAATTGAGAGACTTTCAGTCGATCAAATGTATTCATAAATAAATGTATTATATAAGCAGATGCAAGTCAGGGAAGAAGGGAGGCATAGGCGGCAGGGATTTCCTGGTCCAATCACACTCTAGCAACTCCCTCAGGCAGAGAGACTTGCAGTGATCTTCAGTTGTCCCAAACGATTCGGTAATTGTGACGACAGGGTATGAGAAACAATTGGACATATAAACTATGACAGGAAAAGGGGTAAAAGGCTTACATAAAACAAAATTACAAAACAAAATCTATTCAAGACTGACTTCTAGTTTGCCCAATTCCAACCTTGTTTCCATTCCTCTACATCCCGCTGTTTCTAGTGTGTCTGCCATTAAAGCAGTAAGGGGTATTGCTCCAAGGGTCCAGTCCTTTCAGGACACACACACACTCATAAACAAACAAATGAGGATGATGGATTAGTTCTGCATAACTATAGGATGGTTTTGACTAGTAAGGCATCAGTGCTCAGTGTAGAATCCCAACAGGTTTTGCTCTGGGACTCCCTTAGTTGCCAGCTAACCTGAGAAACTGATGCTGTAGGCTATGGCAATACAAAATTATTGCACTACTCACTACAGCTGGGTGATATGGGAAAAAGCTAAATGTATATTTGTTTTAATTTATAGGAGAATATGTTTGTATGCTTTTAATGCATTTTTATTACAATTAACAGTAGAATGGGGCTATCTATTATTTTATTGGTCTCTACCTCTCTCTAACTATATATTTTTTTATTCACAGATTGTTGATTTATCTAGTAGAATTAGAGCAAATACATGGAATAGTAAACCATATGGAGTGTCACGGTGAAATGTGATCACAGAGTGTAAAGTTGCAATATATCTAAATACTCTAAAACTACAAACGACATAAAATACAGCACAACACATGCACAGCACTAGGTTATTTTATTCAGACTCTTTTTAGAAGGATTTGGGTGATTCCTTCCCCCTTTTTTTGAAAACCAGACATGATTTCTGTGCATTTGAAAGGCTTGAGGGTAAAATGTATAATGATATAATCAGAGGGGAAATTGTTGTGAACGGCTGGAAGCTGCTGGTTCTGCCCGACCGACTGGCTGGGGCTTTGGACCGGCTTGGCAGACGTGCTCACAGAAACATCAGTGTTAGAGATCTGATCCTCACCTCTGCTGTACTTTGCCCTGCAAGCAAGCCAATATACTCGTAGGAATACAGACTGGATGCCAGGGTGGTAATGGGAAAATAGGGAGGAGGAAGGAGGAAGGGGGAAGGGGGAAAGGACGATGTTGGGAAAGTGGTAGTAAGAGAAATATGGGAGTAAGAAGAGACCCTGCCAATAGCAGCATCGAAAAAATCCGAGTGCGTGTGAATGTACTTACTAAATGAAGCTGATTCTGAGTCAGGTGGGGGAGGGAATGTGGAGGTTGTTATCAGTATGCATGTATCTGAAGACGCAGACCAGTTTCTCTGAGTGCACGAAAACTGAATGATATGGGGGAAGGCAACTTGCGAGTGAGAAACTGACAGAGAAAGTATAAGAGTATGTGGTACATGTGTCATGTGTAGGTTTCACTTGGGTCTGTGTGTACACAACATGTACGGTTATGAAAGAATGCTCGTTTCCAGACTAAGTTACCTCTGGCATCCAGTTAGACCCAACATGTAACTGCACTGCGTGACAGTGTCCATGCAACTGAAGGACATTGCAAACCGTTAGGCATGGAAAGAACGAAGCTGTCAAAGCTCGTGCTAAGTAACAATAGGTATTATATAAGATGAATAGCTCTACTCACCGCGATTCAGAGCAGTAGACAAAGTTCAACTCAGCATCACCCATTCTCCTGCTGAATCAGCGGATATGTCCATTATAAAACTGCAAAGACGGTTTAAAATCTCATGTCAGGTTCATCGGTGTGAATTAGTTATACTGGACGAAACCTACTAAACTCAACAACATCCAAACAGTAAGAGAGCAGAAGCGTTTCGACGATAGTCGTTCTGCGTTGCGCCTCAGCAGTCTTTCCTATCACTCAAGCCCGTTGAGGAAGTTCGGTTGCAAAATGCTTTTCATTATGGAGGAAAGGCGTAAGGTTATCCGGGTATAAATCAACGTTCCTGGAAGCAGGGGCTTTGACCTTTCAGGGGATAATTACTTTATAAAATAAAAGCATCAACGAAGAGAAAGAGAGCGCGGGACAGAGTGGAAAAAGAGAGAGAGCAGTCGAGAGCTAGGAAAGGCGCAATTCCGCATCTTGATGGGGTAGGACGTGAGTACCTCCCGAAGCGGGCGACTGACTGGAGGGCAGATGCGGAGGAATGCAATTGGGTAATGCTTCACGGGATGTTTGTACCTCTGGCCGGTGGTTACATTTATAAAGTCCACGCTAGCACCTCGCTCTGCTTGACCCGCCTACTCCGCAGCGCCGTCTGAGAGAGTGGGGATCCACATTTCAATAGGTGGGTGCGCTGGCAAGCATCACACACGGGTTTCTTTAACTCTCCTCTCTCCCTTTGCCACTTTTCTCGCAGTCACATGTTTAAAACACAAGTAGCCCTCTGTAATAGCTGCGAAAGGAGGATGTACTTAAGACCATTGACGTGGCGGGAATGATAAGTGCTTTGGAGACCGCGGCTCCCTCATCATGGAAACAGGCACAGCTGATTTGAATTACACAGAAGGCATGAAATTGTTTGCAGGTTATGCAGTTCAGTAGTTCATTTTTAATTATGTTTTAGATTCCTTGGATTATATCTCTTTCTGTAAGGCAGATAAGTATATGTGAAGAATAAGCTAATATGTCTGACCAAAATAAATAGTAAGGGCTAATGCAGTCTTTGGGGCATTTCTTAGTTAAGTCATAGTGCCTTTCTGTCATACTTAGACCTGAGCAGATGAATGGAGGTGTGGTTGGAGGACATGCAGTGTTGTGAGTGGTGAAGCACATGTGGTTTCATTGGTCATTTGCAGTAGGTGGTCGTTTATTTCAATCCTTGTTTGGTTTTCAGTAGCAGTCATGCAGTTAAACTACTGGATAAACACTCATATATTTCCAATATACATTTTGAAATGATCTAGTTCTACATTTATTAGAAGTCAAAACATTAATATTGTGTTTTCATTTTTTACCCCGGTACTATAGTGCTTCCAGTTCCGGAGTTAAAACAAATCATTTCAGGAGGTCATTTTGTTGGTAGAGCAAGTAATCAAGTTATTTACCTGAGGAAATGTTTACGGTACAATAGATACAATGCTTAGCATGGCATTGCCAATTCCAGGGGATTGTAGCATTGATTAACCCTAACCCTAACCAAATATGAACCATTTTGGAATGATTAAACAATGCTATTTCCTTTCTGATTCAAAAAGTATTGCCAATGTCACCATTATGTTGCACCCATTAATCTAATGTGGTCGGGAAAAAATTATGAAGTAATGAATTAATTAAATAGTTAGTGTACAAGGCACAAGAGTAGCACAAAGGTCCCTATGAATCATCTACTTATTCGTAAACGGTTTGTGTGTGGCATCATCTAAAATGTGGGCAATTTAATTTATTCTTTATTCATGTTTTGTGTCACTTGTATAATTTCTCACCAAGGATGGATATGGCATTGGCCCACGATGCTCCTAAAGGTTGTAGAACACTATCAATTGTCAATGGTAAAACAAGTATATTTTATTGACAAAAACTGTTGTGAAACACAGGTTGCAAGGACATGAGAATTGTTAGCAAAACATTCAAATTTTTTGTGCTGTTAAGCTTACAATCGTATTGGCCTTGCAAACATGTACCAATCATGAATCAGGGAGACCGATGTCACTGAAGGTGTCTATGTATAACATGTACATTCCTCCAGCACTCCAGTCTATCAACACAAAAATATATTGTATGTAATCCAGTAGTTTAGCAAGTGTTCAGAAAGGTTTGCTTCGTATGGTCTTTTTTACTGAAAGAGACTGGGGACTATTGATTACTTAATGGCTATGTGTAGTAATACGTTCTACCTGAACAATTAGAGTGTTCCTCGGTGACATGGTATGGGCCCTGTCCATGGTGCTGAGCCTCCTTAAAATAATGAGGAACTCATTTGACCAATGGTTTGCAGACTCATGTTGTTTCCACCCAAAGAAAACAAACTGGTTGTAAATTAACCTAGAAGTAACCAAAAAAAGTGGTCATGGTAGCATCTAGCTCTATTCGGATGATTTATTCTGAATGCCTTTTTAAACCAACATATTGGGTTATCTACTTAACACTTATCTACTGAAAACAACTACTAATCTGACAGCTGGTTAGATAATAACCTCCTTATGAAACGGTTTTATTATTATTGTTATTATCTCATTTTCCTTCCATTTAGGTTTTCCTCGATTTTAACAATAACAGTTATTTATTGAAAGACAAATGTAATGAAATATACAATTTCTTGAAAACATTTTATTAAAATGTAATTCTATTTCATACAATATCAAAGTGATTATAGTAGATTTCTATATTACATTTACGTTTCAAACCTGTGTACGATGATACCCACCCCCCAGTAAGCATACTTTGTGTCACCTGGATGTAAAATCTAATTAAGTCCTAACTACTATTTAGATTTTATTTCAAAATCTGATTCATATCTGCTTTTTTACCCTGTATTCTGAACAGAATAATATCAGGACAAATGTCAAACCAGTTTCACAGTCTGAAAAATCTGATTTAATGACCTTCAAGTGGTTTTCATACAGCAGGTAACATGCTACATAATGTCTGTGTAAGCTTGAGCACAAGCACCACCACTAATCTGTTACAACATTGCGCAAAGAGCCATTGTTAGTGGGAATGTTTGTCACCTCAGACATTATGATGTCTCTCGCCTGTCTTACATTACCTGGATGGGTATTTTTAGTATATGCATATTAGCTAACTGCATTATAGCTAAGCTATCTGTCATTTGCTGTCATAGTAAATTATGATGTGTCAACTACTGGTTGGTGCATGCAATGTCTGACTGGTATTACAACTGGCATATCAATGCCAGCAAATGACTGCTGCCTGGTTTAGTCAGTTGTATTGTGTGGTTTGGACGGTTAGCAATCTAAAACTACTTTGAAAAACAGAAGTCACTTGCAGCGTAAACAAAGCTTACATTTCAAAATGTCTAGCAAGTGTTCTATAAAACCCATTCCATTGAACATTACAGAGGGCTCTGAGCAGTGTGTCCCTGAGCTGGCAAATGAATAGTTCTTGTTTCCATGTCTGCTAGAGGTACTGTATTTTGATTTCAACCTTAAAAGCAACATCTTTACATTGGATACTTTCTTGGACTAAACTGGTAGTACAGATTCTAGAAATGGTCCCATTATTTGTTATTATTTAACTTTTATACTTAATAACTTTCTCATAAAAATCTGTAGAATTATGATTTCAGGATAGCAGGAATCAACTGAAGACTAATGCAAAACGATATAGGCCAAATGACAAATGCTTGTACATTTTAAGTAAAAAGAATTATGGCCTTGAACCAATTTCGCTATATGTGGACAACATTGCAGTGATTATGTCACATCATACCCTTAGTATGTTGGCTAATGTTAGTTTAAAGTTTTTACTTGGGAACCATTCATCCTATAGACCCAGAGTTTCTTATGTAAATATTTTTTCAAGAAGAATAGAATAGCAGAAAACACCAAGTCTACCTTGCACAGTGCTGTGGTGATGAAAACTAAAACCATGTTCTTCCTCAGTGAAAAGACCACTGCACATTAACACCTCCTCTCCATTTCAGATATGACACCCACTCATCTTCCAGTCCCTGAACCACCACACGTACTCTAATTCCATACATTTCAGCATCAAGTTGAAATGAGCCCTATTAACATATTAATGAGTGATATTCCGTAAATGGATTTCCCGCGAAGAGACCATGATGGGTGGTGATGGAGGCAGCCCAGTCTTGCTCAACAGTCACTGTATGAGGCACGCTGGGGGAAGTCAAGTGTTTTTCTAGCTGAATCTTGCCATGATGTTGTACTGTTGAACAATGCTAGGACAGCCCTGTTGTGTTTTGCATGTTGTAGAACAATCTAAGTAAGTAATGTCTAAAAAGGATTGGCAGGTTTGTTTCCTCGTTTTTGCCTGCAAGAAATTTGGATTTGGTAGATTTCTCTGATTGTCTTAGATTTTTTATAAATGTTTCTCATTCTTTCTCTTTATAGATCTGAAGGCCTTTAAGATCAAAGTTGATCTCCCAAAAAATGCTCTAATTCTGCACTTAAATGCCACCTGAATCCTCATGTAATTTGGCCTTAGATACCTTTCTACGAACAGCTGTGGACACTTAATTCAGGTATGTTACAACCTGTGCAACCTTTTGAAAAATAATCCAGGGAGCTTCGAGTAAAAGCTCCTTTATTTCAGCCCCATTTCTCTGGTTATGACTTTGCAGAATGCTATGAGGCCAGTGGTCTCTGCTCCATTTAAAACAGGTGGGATTAAATACACATATACAGACTACAGTTTAATGTTGTTTTATTGATGAGCTGATAGAGTGGATTAAATTAATTATAAATGTAAACAAGTAAACTTGTAATTAGGATTTGTGCTTACCCATAGATTCTTACCTTTGGGAGAAGAAACATTTTCTCAACTTGATTTGATAAATTCAGCTAACATAATAACTTATTTACATTTTTGTATTTTTTCAAACAGCAATGTTGTTAGTCATTGAGCTTTCTTTTTTTAATCTCATGAAGATTGTTTCTGATTATGTATTGATTAATCATGAAGTCAGATGATGTTTAACAACGATACATTAATTAAACCATTATGGATTTGAGGTGTCACTGAAATATATTGATATTGATTTTGGAGGGGATTGCTATTCTGCAAATTTAAATAGTGTTATATAACTGCCTTTCTTCAATTTAATCTCAATTTCCTATCATTATATTTTAGATGCATTTGCCAATGTGTTCATCAAAACTGGCATTACCTTCATTAAACTAGTTATCCATATTACAAACATTGTATCAAACCCAATCATAGACACATGAGTGAACATAAAACAACTTTATATCCAGAAAAGATTACTCACTGGTGTAATAACTCTCAGTTAGATTTCTGATGGTAGCGTTAGTAATCAAGTTATTTACCTTAGGGAATGTTCACGGTACAGTTGCTCAGTGCTTAGCAATGTGTGTGCTAATTCCAGGGGATTGTAGCATTGATAAGCCACTGCAAAGCGGATGAGATAGGTAAGCTGCTCCATCCACCCCTCAGTAGGCACAGATCACATTCAGAATCTCACAGAGATTATGACCTTCCCTTTTCAACTGCATTGTCCTCCCTTTTCACACTTCTGTGAGGCTTACGAGAGCTTATTGAAGATTTAATATGTTTAGAACTTTGAGAAACTAACAAACAGAAACGTTTCAAATGTCTTTTGGTCGTATCGTGTAGCACATCGTGTAAGGTATTCCCATGTATTTTCTCATATTTTATATGTTAACATAATTGTAATTTTTTGGGGGTGTGTAAAGAGGAATGTGTGTATCTCCCAGATATCATGCGGCTTTGCCTCTCTGTCAACACCGCGTGGCACGCCACTAGATCCTGGTGGAAACCGACCATTGCTTGGTTTTCTACCTTTTGTTACTGCTCGGGGGAGGGGCCATCATCGATACCAGCGGAGCAGATAGGTGGGAGATTTGTCAGCGGTGATATAGTGCTGTGTGCGAGAAGCCCGTCTCCTCCGTTACGAATCCATCATCAGTGATTACCGGAGATAAAGTAGCGAGCAGCAACAAGCTGTTAGAGCAAAGGATGTGCAGGCTGACCAACCAGACAGAGGGAGGTGATGACTGCCTCCTGAACAACTTCTAACCAGGCAGTGCACCGCTAAGGCTCAACCGGTGCTGAGCACAAGCCCCTTTGCTATTTAGTGCCCTTTATCGTTGATATGTGCCCGTCCGTCTTCGTTACACGTGTCACGCACTCTGGACGGGCATTCGTAATCTGCCTTATTTGTGCGCGTCACGCTCAGCGACAGCCTTTTCTCTAACGCATTGTGCATCCGTGTGGGCGGATGAATTACTCCCCCCATTTTTAAAAGGAGTTAGTTACTGTGCCTAATCCATTAGCATTTTTTTGGTACAGGGTTTTTTAAGAACATAAGTCTTCAGGTTGCAGCATGTTTGCAAAATAGGAGTTACACCACCGCCACCAATTGGGTTGAAGGAACAGACAAGGAGGAGCAAACTTTGACCCAGAATGGACCAAAGTGTCTACTGACAGGTGGTGAAAAAGTAGAAGAAGGCATATAAAGTGAGCCCACATGATCCCTGTCACTGTATTTTATGACGAGGCCTGTATGACTTTTCCCTCAGCTGACTAGGATAAGTGAGGACGGGGAGAAAGACTGCTATGTGACAGGATTTGGAGGAGAAAACTGGAGATAAATACACATGACTAAGCAAAAGGTGTTGCCCATTAAAAAGTAATGTACAGCTGGTTTTAAAATCTTTAGCCCTGTAAGATGCGGCTGTAGGCCTTAGTGATTGGCCATGAAAAGGATGTAACAAATTGACACAGCTTCTCTGAAACGCTGAGCGATTTATTAGACCCACCACTACTTAAGCTGTCTCAGCAATGATTGGTTTGGTGCTAAGTCTTTCACAGCAAATTTTTCTAAGGACAAAGAACTGAACTGGATGAAGAAGTGTAGGCCACACTACAGTGTCCCTTGTTTGACAAAGTGACTACAATCTTTCATTAAGTTTCCTCTTGAGTGCAGTGTCTTTTACTGCCTTCCCCATCAACTAGTATAATACAAAAGCTGTAGTTTAAAGATTTTGCATTAACTAAAAATGATGAAAACTCATAAATAAATTTAACCAATGTGGTTTAAAATGTGTTTTTGGGTAGCTCTTTTGTGAATCTTTGGATTTAAAGCATCCAAAATAGATTTTAAGAATGTATTATAACATGTTATCATGTTGTCAACATTTATATGAAATAAATGCCTGTTTCCTTCCACTACCATCAAAGAAGCAGAGTGTGTAAGCCTGATAGGATACTTTGTAACGTTTAATGAGATAAAATAATCATAATTAATAAATGTACTTAATAATATTTAGAAATAACTTACTAACCATTGGTTACTTATCATTAGAATCAGGGACTGATTGGTATGTAGGACTATCAATATAAGACAAATGAGACAAGTTCCGGAATCATTTTGGTGTTGGTTACCTATATCACCCTCCTAAGGCGGAGTTTTAAAACCGATAATAGTGTAATTTCTGATGTAATTATTTCATTTGGAGGAAGTATTTTACTAATCTGGGCAAAGAATTTCTGGATGTAGTACACTATAGAACTGGAGCAAGCTATATTTATCTCACCAGAGTGGATCAGAAGGTCTACAGCCTTCAAGAATGAAAACCAGAGAGCATTCGACATAATCATTAGACCTACTGTATCCCAACCCATTATCATATTGGTGTCCAGATAGAGAAAATGGGTTAACTCATATGACATTATAATGTTATTCAAGGTGAAGTTTAGCATGTGTGGTAGATAGCCAGGTATAATAATGCATTTCTTATTAGTCTTGCTGTCTACACTTATTGCCATCTCTGTTTCTGTACCTGCATTGTCGTTAACTAATGCTTAATGCTGTGAGCCATGTCGAGAACCATCTTTCCATGAATTAGGAAATTATATGTGAGACATTTTACTGTAGAAAGGGTATATGTTCACAAATGGTGGCATCCTTTGTAGAACAGGATTTAGGGAAAAGTGTTGAAAGCATAAAAGTTTTGCCATTTCTACTTGTAAATGTGTGTTAGTGTTTTTTGCCAAATTTAGTGGGAAACAATGCAAAGGTATAGCCAAATCTATTCAGATATGGCTGGTTAAAACCCCATTTTGCTTATTAAAAGTCCTTTTTAAACATTGTTATGTGTTATTCTTGCAAGATAGAGGGGTGTCCTTCATAGAACTACCAGATTTTGTGGACAGTTATTTTTTGAACTGGTGAACATTTGTTGGTAATGAAAATGCACGTCAGTTCCTAAGAACCGCAAAGATATATAATTTGCTAGTCAAAAATAAATTATTAATTGAAACAGCCATTGGTGGAGATCATTCTTGTTACATTTCTGGTGAAGAAATGTTGTGAAACACTATAATTTCACAATTCGCTATTTCATGGATAATTTTCTGCAAATATCCTTCAAATTGCCCCTTTAAAATTATATGAACTTACACTATTTGGGCAAAAGTATAGGGACATCTACACATTACACCTACATGAGACTGCCAGAAGGAGAAGCATGATTCGTCACTCCACAGAACACGTTTCCACTGCTCCAGAGTCCAGAGACGCCGTGCTTTATCACTCCATCCGACACTTGGCATTGTGCCTGGTGATGTAAGGCTTGCATACAGCTGCTCAACCATGCAAACCCATCACTTGGTGACCCCGCTCTGTAACTTTACGTGATCTGTTACTTTGTGGCTGAGTAGCTGTGGTTCCTAAATGCTTCCACTTTGCAATAATACCACTTACAGTTGATCATAAAATATCTAGGAGACAAATATCTAAGACATTTCACGAACTGACTTGTTGCATTGGTGTCATCCTATTACAGTACCACGCATACATTTAGTGAGCTCTTTAGAATCCATTCTTATATATTTCCCATTCTTATTATATTTTAACTACTTAGGCTAAAAGTATATAAACTACTTAGGCTGGAAATATTGAAACAACTCAGGCTGAAAATATTGAAACTACTCAGGCTGAAAATATTGAAACAACTCAGGCTGTAAATATTTAAATTACTTAGGCAGAAAATACAAACATGCGACAGTGCTTGGAAGACCTGACATGTTGTCGTCCCATTATAAGACATCCGATGATGTGCTTTTTATATTTTCACTTCAAGTATTAATTAGGGTGTACAGTCCATTCCCCAATTCAGCAATCAATTAACCACTAAGTCTACCATTTGTGGAGCTTGCTTTGCTGAAGTGCGCATTCAGAATGTGATCAAAAAACAAATGGGTATACAAACCTTCCTGTGCTAAAGCCTGATGCTGTTTCCGACACTTAATGTCCTATACTGAATGTAATCTCTATGCTTATTCCGTGGAGCAACTGTGTTTCAGTAAGAGATTCAAGCTGTTATTAACATTGTATTGATGAGAATGATTGAAAAAACAAGCCAATAATGGGTGTGTATAAAACCTAAAGTTGTGGTTTGCACATCTAAACATAAAGGTCTTGGTAACGGGTTAAAAGGCATGTGACTGGTTTATATAAAAAGCATGTCACTTGCCTTGAAGGCCTTTTTAGTTAGATGGTGAATGGGAATTGGTCCCATTGTCCTGTACACTTATGTCTGATTACTGTCATGTATTAGTCCTCGGTAATACCTGGCCGTCAATGTGTGCTCTGTTATTCTACTGCTGTGCTTTGAATCTGCAAATAACAGACATGGTCCTACTCAGTGATTTTAATATAGGTGAACAAATTGTAAAAAAGGTATGCAATCATACTTCTTGGTATTCTAATACTGTAAAATGTTAATATTTAAAATGTTGCTAACATTTCCTTATTTTTAGGCTTGTCAGATTTTTTGTTATTGTTATCAATAGCTATACTATTATATTCTAAATAGTTTTATTTATTACAACACAGATCAGAGACAAAATCTGAATAAAATATACCCACAAACCACTCTTTCACAAAGACCCAATTTCAATGAAGATGTGGTCAATCTCCAATTGTTCAATGATAGTTGACTGTATTTTTACGTTCTCTCTTTAGCCCAACAGAAATTGGAGTTTCATGTAGGCAGTGTCTAAAATGGAGAGAAAATATTGAAAAAGCGTAAGGCTCTTGGTCTTTAATATTTTACATAAACATATGATTCAAGAAGTAGTCATCCTTAATAAGCGGTGTAACGTTTTTGCCATAATGGCGGAAAAAAGACTTGGACAGTTGTATTCTTAAAGCTTTGGAAAGGAGTAAGCACTGTGCCGGAGTAACTCCCAACCCCCAGCCTTGTTGTTTTCTCCCTGTTAAAGACTAGACAAGGCGAGGGATTCAGGAGCCCTTTGGAAACTCTGATTGACAGCCATGCTAAATTGCAGAGAGTTTCCAAGAGAGGCTGGTTCTCTGGAGGTTCCACAAACTCTAATTCATCCTGAATCCACCGCAACCGCTCCTATGTTTCTCAGTCGTGATTTAACAGTTCTAAAACACCCCTGCGAGCTCAGTGCTGAACCAAACCCAAACACTGCTAATGCCAAGTTAATTAACACAGACCCAGATGCTCAGCCCTCAGAAAGCCATAGAGCGCCAGAGAGGGAATATTGCGCTCTAGATCTGTGTTTTTTTTTTTACGCTAATGCTTTGGTGTCAGTGGGATGGACATTTGCAAGGCCTTCTCAGCTGCTTTGTTAATTTTGTTCACGCAGCCATCTCTTTCCAAAAAATGCAGTGATTAATATGGGCATTGTGGCTTTTGACGCAGCTACCGTTTGCTGTCGGCTACTTACAAACGTCTAAGGCCGCCAGCAGGTGGATGGTTTTAAAAAGCATGAGCAAATAAGATATATGTCTGGCATAATCAAATAGCTTTACATATAAGAAAGAAATGTGTGATTTCATACAATCCCTAAACAAATGTAGTTACTTTGTTTCCATTTTTGATGAGGTGTTCCTTATGAAGATAAGCAGGTCGTTTTTCAAATGCTGGGAAACATTGAATACCAGCTACATTTAACTTTGGAGACTCCAATGAATTACTCCGAAATACATCAAATGTTATCGCCGCTTCACAAAATGATTTATTGGACAGTGCTATAATAAGGTGAAAGGACTGCTATCTTTAAAGTAACCTTTCTCATGATTTTCCGCCTTGAATGCTATACAGTTCTACCCTTTCCTTCTCATCCCAGAGAAAGTCACACAATACTGAACCACAGTGATTTGCAGCCCTTGGGTTATAAATAGGCAAAATAAACACAATGGCAGATGGCAGGGAGCTGGAAGGGTAAGATCAGACAAATGATTTAATCCATAACATTAGTTAGCATGATGACAGTCTACATCATGCAGGTTTCTGTCAAGAAAATTCCTTTAATCAAGCATATATCCTTGAACCAAACAGTGATTTACAAACCTTCTCTCCCCAAAGCCCTTTCCTCCACCAAATGATGTGGATAATTGAAAGGAAAGATACCAGCATGTTCATTTTCTTTGAAGCAAAGATAACTAAAGGTCAAATCAGTTACCATGGAAGTAGAGCAGTTGTTGATAACCAACCCTGTCACCCAATCATTTAATTGACTTTTCTTTGCGTTGCCATATCTCACCAATTACAGAGTATGAGGAGATACACGCGGACAGGTACCCAGGTGGTCCGGCAAGGTCATCGATCATTCAACCAGTCCGGTAAACACTAACAGCCTGGGAATGGTTCAAACAACAGTGAAGATCTACAGGCGGTCAGTGTTAACAAATCTCCTCCCATCTCTATTAAAACAGAGTGACGCTCAATGGCTGCTCGAACACATGCACCTCAGATGGATTCTGTGTGGCAGATGACCTGTACCACCTCTCCCGAACTCTTCAATACTTTACATCCGCCCAAGTACTGCAGCTTGAGCCCTCTGAGAAATGACTGCTTTATTTCTCAGACCCTTGATCTGAAGAGGCGGCGCAAATTGAAAAGCACCACCCTGTACGTCTGGTTAGTTGTTGGTGACTGTGGGCTGTTAATGACACTGAGATATGTATGCTGCTCTCTGAGGTATGCGCGCTTTTGATTCCTCGTGG
Source organism: Novumbra hubbsi (assembly GCA_016801125.1). NCBI lineage: Eukaryota > Metazoa > Chordata > Actinopteri > Esociformes > Umbridae > Novumbra > Novumbra hubbsi. The sequence continues at coordinate 3,686 of JACXGK010001265.1, read as the reverse complement.
GCACTATCAATCACTGGTAACCGTAGCCTCGCGTAACTCAGCGAAAGCCACCGTTCAGCCTTCGGCCGGTGGGAGGAGAGGGGGAGTGCTGGAGGGAGGTGCAGAAATCTATATTGTTTTACTTCCCTGTTGTCCCCCCCTCTCTCTCATTTTCAATTCAATTCCACATATTTTATTGATATGGCGTGTTTGTCTGTCCCTATCATCTTTCTGCTCTTTTCTTCACTGGTCTCTCTCGTCTCAGGCACCAGGCCATCCAGGTTGGCATCTGTAATTTTGTTAAAGCATCATCTATCATTAGCGACATTAATGCTCTCAGCCCATACTCAAGATTGGCCGGATGATTCTGGAAGTATCAGGTAACTTTTGGACCTGGGCAGAGGATCCCTGTAAGGTATAATGCCCTTTACGGGTGATCTGAGCATCTATTATTTTCTAATAACCCTGCAGCATTTGAGGGTGTTGTGACTGGGGATTGTGTTTTCCATTTCAGCGTTTGGCACTATGTCTGCCTTTTCGTAACTATATCGCTTAACTAATTGGAATCAATACATAGACATAGAGGTGGCGTGAATGGGTCATGACAATATATATATATAACATGGTATCATTAAAATGTAGTGTGACTTGGTAGCTGTAGTCCTGGCAAGAGATGACATTATATGTGGAGATTAGGTAGAAGTAGATAATTATTTATGTTGAATCTCTCACTCTTTGAAATGCACCTTGCTGCTTCACAGGGCCAGAAAGGGGGCACCAATCCCATCTGGTTTTAATATCTAATCCTAATTCCCCCACAGCAGCGGAGGGAACATTGCCCTCTGCAGGTTGCCCTCTTGTGGAAGAAATATTAAATGAGTGTCCTGATCGGTCACAAACAATGTAATGAGAGTTACGGTAAAGAAAATAGGTTTAATCCCATTGACATCACTAAATGTCATATTTGACCCTTCACATGGCCACCATGGCCACTTAATCATCCCCAGCTTCCTACTAACAAATGTCTCCCCTTCCCTCCCATTTAACTGAACAAAATTGTACAATAGGAACAATGCTACTTTTAATAACTAATGCATTTATGTAGCTCTGGATAAGGGTGTCATGTAAATGACAAAACATTAGTATCTGGTATTGTCTGTTTGTGCTAAATCAATATGGGAGGTATCATAACAAGGCTGTATACACATTGTGACAGGGTTTACCTCTGGCTAAACCTACAAGTACTTAATCTGTTGTGAATGCCTTCAGTACATTTGGGATTGCCTATGTGTGCTGTTGTTGAAACATTGTACAGAAGTAAGATCCTCTTAAGGGCAGACCATTCTAACACTGAAAGGCAAGCATATATATATATAGCAAGACACACATCTAAAATCATCTTAATGATAACCCAAACGGGCTGCCATCCTCATTCCAAAGCCCTATCTTGAGTAAACAAGCATCCATTATCCAAGAGAGTCGCTGCCTGTATTAATGTCATAGCTGCATCCCCCCTCCCCCCGAGGGAGCGAGATATGAAATATTCATAGGAGATGTTTGAACCGCATCTGAAGTCAAAAAATGGTGAGTCGGAAAAGAAAAGGGGCTGTGGGATGTCAATATTTGCTGTGCCTCGTAATCTGGTTTAATAAATAATAGCCACAGCAGGGGTCTCCACCCAGCTCTCACCGGGCTCCAGTTCAGATGAAGGGGAAACGTTTTGTACATTGGCCATTAAACACAGGGCCGGTGGCATCTCCTACCCAGACACTGTTCGGGTCAATCTGTTGCCCCGTTGAGTCGTCACAGGCTTTTAAAAATGAATTGTTTGTTCCCACTTCCCCTGTGTCAGACACAATATGTAACCTTTTAGTTCAGAGCGTGAATTATTAAATTGGTGACATGCTTTTGGTCCAGTTGTTACGGTAATGCATAGTGATGCTTTCATTTGTTCTAAATTTAAGGTTGTATAGTGGCATTTCAATGACTCGGTGGACAATGTTTCCCTACTTCAATCACATAACTGTTTTCCTTGAAAGTTCCAATGATGTTTTGGTGAAGTTTGGGGATATCTGTGCACATTTCTTTCAGCTTATCGAAGTGTCTCAACAAACTCTTCTAGTTTATTTTTCGGAGCCATCGCCTTATGCCTAGTCAGTCAGGCTCCAAGATGGGTCAGTCAACCCAGATCAATCTTCTCACTGTCACGCATGCCTTATGCATCTCATAGCCCCTCAACACGGGAACCATCCTTCTGGTAACCTCCTTGGTCTCTTCACACTCTTGGAATGTATTCTACTGTAGCTGACAGGCTGCTGCTTTCAGGTGACGTGGAGGATTTGCCTTTGGTTCATGGGCTGTCATAACTGGTGTCTCTCAGGGTGCAGTTCGAGGACCTTTACTCTCTCTCTCTTCATAAAAATATGTGTATATATATATATATATATATGCAGTACCCTCTGAAGAAATTATAATTGCTAAAAAAAACGTGTGCCACAATTATTATATGGATTTTGACGTGCTTGGTGAAAATCTATCCTTGAATACGTCAGCCCACCACGTACAGTCTGTATATAGTCCACGATGGTGCTTCCTTAGTTCTTTTGAGAACATACCTATATAACAGATCTGTTGTTCATAGACACAATACTGTTGTTCTCTGCAAATATCAAGCAGACAACGTTTCCCTGCTGGGTCTTATCCACAGTAACTAGTTGCAGGAACTAATCAAGGCACTTGTAATTTCACTTTCTCCGTATTTTGTTTTGTGTTTTAGACTTCATTGAATTGATTACATTTTCAATCAATCTAATACGATACTCAGACAAAGAGAAAACAACATGTTAGACCTGTCAAACCTGACTCGTCTGAAAAGAATCCTCATGGGTGGAGTGCTGCAGAAATGGTTGAATATTCGGAGAATGGACATTGGGTTGTTGATTACATCTTTTACCACTGCTTTTATTGCTTGGTTACTTAGTATGGCTGACTGCTAAACCTAGGAATAGATCTTGTGTTTCCAAACTGAAAACGTTTTACAATGATGAGACGATAGTTCTCTTGGGAACGTCCAGTGCTATGGTACATTATTTTTTTACTTTTACAGCTATGTCTCAACACAATTCTCAGTGGTCTACGCAGAATTTCTTAGAGTTGTTTTTTGTTTTTGCTCTGACATGCACTGTGAAGTGTTAACATAAAATAGGCAGTATGTCTTTCTAAATCTCATTTGAATTCACCCCAGGTAGATTTCAATCAAGCGTTAATGATCTACAACACACTATACATCTCAGTCATGGCAAAAGGTCTGAATCTTGTGTTACTTGTACACTAAATATTTCAGCATGCAAATGTCTTTTATACACATGTAATTATGGGCAAGTGTGTGTAGATTAACTGCAAAACTATATTGTTAGTCAATTAGGAATCAAGTCTATGTCACAACTGTGTAGCAGGTGAAAGGTCTGAATGCACTGTACATCCGTTCAATATATATATGTATATATATATGTCACGTCACCGCCTAGTGGAGGCCACTCCCCTGTGCGCGTGGCACCCCGGCGTTCGACGTCGCCGGCCTTCTAGGCACCACCGTCCGTGTTTGTCTTGTTACCCATGTCCTGTGAACGCATCCCTCCCTGATTCCAAACAGCTGCGGCTCATTGCCTGCCTATTTAATCCCTCATGTGTCTTGTCTCTGCGTTCGT